>PVJX010010190.1:0-58460 GCA_004027295.1 Dolichotis patagonum
CTCCTAGGGGGTGGAGCCAGGATGTGATGTAATGGCAGGAAGAAGGGGTTCTCTCTCTCTTGCCGGTTTCTGCCTTGCTGTTTGCAGCCACCATGAACTGCGGCCCCGCCATGCCACCCTGCCTTGGAGCCAACTGAGTATGGACTGAAGCCTCCAAAAACTGTAAGAAATAAACCTTTCCTTTCCCAACTTTGGGCATTAGGTATTTTGTCTCAGCGATGACTAAAAAGTAACCAATACAATGTGATAAGCTTTAAAAACAAGACCTATGATATGTATAAAAGCATTAAGCATAATTTGAAATTTAAATTGTGTTCCAAAGAAATTGTGGTGCATTAGATTGTGTTCAACATTTACTGCTATTATATAGTCCATTTACATATGGCAATAAAAGCCAGTTAAACCATTAAATTACATGACTTTCCCAGAATTGCTCTTCAATTATGATAAAATTAAGCTTTTGTGTCCTATTTATAAACATGGATAAGTAGCCAATACATTCTAGATACCATTGTACTATAACTAAGTTTATAATTGTTTCCTCAGGGCTCTGGCTATTTACTAATAGGAGCTGGTAAGTGTGTGTGTGTGTGTGTGTGTGTGTGTGTGTGTGTGTATGTGTGTGTATCTAAAAGTTATATAAAATTATCTCCAAGAAAGGAGAAAACCATACAATTACTTGGGGGGGAAAAGTCAGGAACAGAATAGGATTTAACTATTTTTAAAGACCAATTGGTTTTAAGAAAATGAAAATTTGAAATCACAAAGGGAAATGCAAGTGAAAGGAATTCTCAGGAAATAGTACGTATTTTCCCTAGTTTTAAAGGTGGCCCTTTTAGGAGGGTTGTATTAAAGAAGTTTATGATTTATACATGATCTCAAGCCTCAGTGCTTTTTAACATTTTTAAGTCATTTTTTAAACTCACAGAACCAAGAGTCAGTGTTTGTTCCATGGTAATGCTGTGTGATGTGGGTGTAGTTTTGTCTAGTTGCCACCACATGACTTGGCTGGTCCTTCTGCCTGTCTGTACTGTGTGAATCCACAACACAAATGATAAGGTCTGTGCTCCACTTAAGCTATAATCACATTTGCAGTACACTTTCTTCACTACAAATTCTGTTCATGACCAAATTAAAACCCAGAAAGGTCAATCATAAAATCAAATTATAGTCCGTAATATTTACCAAGATGAGTAAATCCGAGAGAGAAAAACACAACGATCATCATGCAAATGAGAAATGACTCCTTTCTTTGGATTCAGCCGCTTTACTTCCACACCGCACAGAGCAGGGTACTGGCAGCACTTTGGTGAAACTGCAGTGAATATATAACCAATTGAGAAAACTCAGGCCAAAAGGACTGCCTTCTACGGGGTGCCAAATCCTGAAGTAATCCTCGTTAAAGCAAGTTTATGGCTTAGTCAGTGCACACAAATGAATGATGTCCTGAGATCTGTGAGTATTAAGTGCAGTCTAATTTACGATTCTCATCTCTGCAATAATTGCCATGAATACCAGGATTTGAACCAAGAACTCTGGCCCAGGTGGAGACGAACATCTGATACCTCCAGCACAGGCCTGTTCATTACTTCCCCACAAACACTGGCAGAAGGGACGAGGAGGACCTTGATAGAAGATTTGGACACCATCACCCACACCTGTGTCCACTAAACTATTCTGTTTTGAATACCAACTGAGAATATTAAGGTGCTCTGTAGCATATTGAGCAACAGGGAGTGCCCGTCCTGCCCGAAGGGACGCTGGGTGACGTATCTCATGGAAACATCATTTAAAGGAAAGAGCAGTCTTCTATCACTATTGCAGCCAGAGACTGAAGCCAAAATTTCATCAGCACTCCCACTTCGTGTCTGTTCCCTGACCAGAGGGGGATGCTACTAGACTAATGAGGTGGGTGACCCTGCAGAAGCTGTCCAGTGTAGCACAAGGAAACCCAGGGACAGCAAAATAAAGGACAGACAGGATCTCAGGCTCAGTGCCAGCTTGAATAGGGAGCTGAGTTGCTTCTGACTCATGCTAAACACACATAAAGGCACACCAACACTTAACAAAAGTGGTGACAAAAGATCCAGACAGACAGTTTGATCACAGATCTCATCTGGCAGCTCTCGCTTCTCTTTTGGCTTCAGATACCAGATAACAACCTTTCCTTCTTATCTGTTTTGAGGGAAGGTCTTCCTACTGCTGGCCTTCTATTATTTTGACTGACAATTTAAATGGTGTCTACATGCACAATCAATTCTACTGTAGTTTCTGGATTAACTAACAGTTGCCCTTTCCACTAACCAATGACAGTTGTACTAACTATGACAAAATCACCCATTTAGAGTCAGGAGCAATTTTTTGTTACAGTTTTAATCCTTTCTGCTAGATGGAAAACATAAGTAAATGCATCTTGTAGTCTGAGGAGAGTATAGCAAACTTTGGTACAGACTAGAATCATGGAGAATCTTAAAAAGCCGTTGATGACTTCCTCCCAATCCAGACACCCTGGTTTAATTGGTATGGAATGTAATCTGGACATGTGAGATTTGTAAATCCTCCAAAAAAAAGATTTTAATGTGTGATTAAGTTTGAAAACTACTGTCAGAGTGACTAAACAAGTAAGTCCTATAACTTTCCAAGTATAAATTTCAGGTTCATTTACTATGATCGTGATTTTGGAAAGGTAACTTTTCTAATGAATATCAGTAGTTACTGAAAATTTAATACAGTTAAATACTCAAATGCTTAGTATATAGTAAGTCCTCAATAAACACTAAAAATGAGCCACTTATAAACATATATTTAAGTGCAGAAGGAGCCATTCTATTTATTTGAAGCATACTTTTGTGTATTAGTTTTCTATTTCTGCCACAAATTATTAAAAACTTACTGCCCTAAAACAATACAAATTTCTTACACAGTTTTGTAAGTCTGACAGCGAAGTCGCTGGGCTAGCATCAGTTGTTGGTGGAGCTGTATTCTTTTCTGTGTGCTACAGGAAAGAATCTGTTTCCTTGGCTTTTTCAGCTTCTTGAGGTCCCCCACATTGCTTGGCTTATGACCCCCTTCCTTCATCTTCAAAGCCAACCATACTGCATCTCTCTTATCTTTTTTCCATAGTTACATCTCCCACTGACCAACCCCAGGTGGAAAAGTTGCTCCAATTTTAAAGACTCATGGAATTCCCCTGAGCCCACCTGGATCATAAAGGCTACTCTCCCCAGCTCAAGGCTACAGCTTCAATCACAGGTGCGAAGTTCCACTTGCCATGCACATTCCAGGGGCTGTAAGAATAGGGTCCTCTTTGGGGAACCACCAATCTTCTTATGACAGAGTTACTGTGACCTTGTCTTTTAATACATTCACTTGAACAAATAGAACTCTTCTACTCCTCGAAACCTAATGTAAGTTCTTTGTTTCACAGAATAAACTTTAGTTCAAAATTACAGAAATTATTATAGAATTTCAGCCAATGATGTCTGCCTATGCCTCCCAGTGATTAGTTAACAAAATCAACTCTAGATAGATAAAACGGTGATTCTGAGCTAAGTTTTTAACTCCTATTTTTTTCTTATTTTAGAATTTAGACACAATTTTTTACTTGATTTTCCTCTGAACTTTAGTAGGTTTTTAAAAGTTGTCAGACTCTCTTCTTACTGTAATACTCAAACACCATCTCAAGCCCCCACCAAAAAGTCACTGAACAAAAATAAATAATGACATCCCACCCGGGGTTGATTTTGTTTCCTGACAGTATTCATGCCTCTCTGGATAATCCATCATTTCTGTGCAGCACCAATTGACCTTGAAAAGTCTGGGCAAGTTCCCAGAAACCTATGAGCTGGCTCACACATCTTGTAGGAGAGCGTGGGTATGACAACTGGAAAGGCTTCCCTGAGCAAATATCCTCCTTCCCACTAATACCTCACCTTGAAACACAGAGCTGGTATTTTCCCTGGGCACTCACACCCACCCATGTTGCTCAGAAAGGCTGGCTTAGCCACACCATGAGTTTGCATTAGCCACCCACCTACTAGTGCTCTAAGTACTTTGTCTAAAGCAGCTGTAGCTTAAAAGAGTGCCTCGCCTTTCTTTTCTCCTCTTCTTTCTTCTGTCCTGTTCTGCCTGCAGAATGATTTATAACAGCTCATCTCTCGCACTCCTGGAGCAGCAGAGCTGGGGAGTCAGGCCCCATGTAGCCTTATGGTGGTGAAGGGATAACAGGGAGATAAGCAGAGCAGGATGACGGAAGGCACTGGATGCTGGACTGAGGGGATTGGATGTGATCCATTAAATGATAGGAAGCTGCCATGGGCTCCCAGGTAGAGGAGTGACATGAAGACAGTGGTATTTTTGAAAGAAAAATCTAGCAGTGCCATGTGTGATGACTCAGAACCCAGCGGAAAATAAAGAGAAGCCAGTTAGGAAAGTATTTCAAGAACCCAAGTCAAACCGGATGAGAGACTGTGACACTGTGACAGGAGGTGTGTGAAGCAGGAGCAAGGGTGAATCCTGAGGCTTCAGGAAGGGAAAATCATCTGGCTCAATGGCTTGTTTTACATGGGTGATGATGAGGGAGACTTTGTAGATGGCTGTAAAATGCAAAGCGATGGCCATAGGAAGATAGTGGTACTGCTGATACAGATAAGGGAAGTGGAATGATAAATTGATTTGAAACATTGAATTGGGTTAATGTTGGTCCCCAACTAAAATCCATCATAGCTTCTCATTGCAATTAGTATAAATTCCAAATATTTTTACACTGCCTTCAAAGTAACACCTTGAAAAACCCTAACATCTTTTGACCTCTCCTAATTCTGATAGTAAGTACTTTAAATACAACTTATGCACCAAATTCTTTTCTACCTATTCATTTTGACCCATATCTGATCAAAAACAGGATTCCATATTGTAGTTATTCTAACAAACGTGCAATCTCATATATGAATGCTAATTAAAGAAAAAATAAGAGTCTCTCACTCACTGTCTCTATCTCTCTCTCTTTCAAGGCTAGAGCTATAAGGCTATAATGTAGCCTTATGATTACTAGAGACCAACTTAGCAAACAGATGGAGGAAGTTCTCCTGAGCATGAGACCAAGTAGTGGCAAAGAGCACCAGGAGATGAAAAGAAATTCAAGGATCTCAGCCTTATAGATCTCTCCATCCAGTGAAGCCCAACCATATACATCTTTTAAACTTCCCTGTCACACCAATCAATCTTGTTTTGGCTTAAATTTAGGTTATTGTCACTTCTACCACAGTCTTGATTATTCTGCCTCCTCAAGCCTGTTCATGTATGTGAAATGTTTTTCTCTATGCTTTTGGCCTGGCTAACTCCCATTTTTTAATAAGGATTTGGATTAAATATTTTTTTCTCAAAAAGCCATGTTCTAAAGAATCATAAAATTAGGACCTTCTTGCTGTTCTCTCGAATCATCTGATTGTTTTCCTTTGTAATATTTCTTGTAATTTTTTGTCATATGTTTATCTGCCTCTATTTAACATCTGCCTTCCTTACTGTTTTCTCATACATTACCCTCTGTACCACTTGATGCCCCACTAGGATGATAATAATGGAAGACGTAAACTCATGGTAAAGAAAATGGGACAAAATACAGAAATCTAGGGAGCAGATGGGTGAAAAGCAATTGACCGGTAAGACCTAAGAAAACTGAATCCAAAGCCAATACTAGGAAAAGATGAAAGGCAGCTTAATCTATACCCTGGAAGTCTCCAAAGACTTATAAATTCTTGGTATCAATGTCTTCTAAATGCAGGAGGCAGCACTAATCCCTAGTACTTTTAGGAAAGAGAACTTCACAAGTCCTCCCCTACTCAGTGCAGAGGTGCTGTCCATCCTAATCCAACAGTTTCAGTTCAGGAAGACAAATGTTTCCTGTGATCGCTGATACCATGTACAGAGGAGGAACAAGACAGGTACTAAAACCAGGTGCTTCAGTGCACTTTTGTAAATAAATGCTAAAACAAGCTTCTGCCCCAATCTGGAAAGGGGAATTACACTTCTGGTAAAAAAAAAAAATCAGAGGGTCCTGTTATGGAAAATTCAGAAAGCGCAGGATAAGGATGTACCAACAGTATCCTTTCAAACTGGCCAATTTAATGGACCCGGTGAAACACTTTGGAAAGCCCCACTGCAGGGACAGACTTTCCTTTCAGGTTCTCAGTGTCTCCTCAAAAACAAACATCAGCATCCAGGGTTCCATAAGCCTGCGAGGAAAAACTTCCAAAATAAAAGATAGATAAGTGTGGTGGATTAACAGTCAACTTGTAACACCCAGCCAAACCAAATGAGTATGGTGCTGGTGCCGAGGTCCCAGCTGAGGATTGTTATCAACAGCATAAAAAGAAAACTAAAGAGGAAGATGGTGAGCTGTTGATTCTTCTGGAGAAGCTTATCATGATGGTTTTCCTGATAGGAATTTGACTGTTCTCTTAATCAGAGGACCTCAGGTCTTCCATGTCACTGAGGATGGCTGTGGCTCATTTTGGGGGGAGCTCTGGTTCATATCTGGAACATTGCTTCCTGGCTCCAAGGCAGATCCCTCAGCCTGCTGGTAGAGATCCTTCAACCTGCTAGTGCAAACTTTCTGTTTCTACCACTGATCTTTGGGCCTCTCCAGTGCAGATCCTTGATACAGACTTCAACAAGACACTGCTGGGGGCTCTAGGCCTCCAGCTGCACTTGCAAGGGACATTGCCATGCACCCTAGGTCTTCAGCTGGACTCATGCAGGACATTGCCATGGAAACCAGGCCTCAATGGACTTTTTGGGTCTCTAGTGTGTGGACAGATCTTCCGCACTCTTCTGCATTTGACTTTTTGAGTGACTATTATAAGATTATGTGTCCTGTATTAAATCTTTTCAATTATAAACCCTGTGTACAACAAGAAGAAACCAAATAGAAATTTCAAAACCTTAGTGAGAAGAGAAAACACAGGGATATGAACACTTTTTAAATAATCAGTAAAATCTTCAAACAACAACAACAACAAAATAAGGAAATAAAGAGAACTCATTAGTGGAGAAAAGTTGCATGCAGAAATTTTAAAAATTATTTAAATTGAAAACAAGACTGTAAAACTGAAAATCTCATTAGATAGAATCGAATTAAATTTGATTATTTCTTATAGAGTTCAGCAAAACCCAGATGAAAATTTGAAAGAAAATATATAAAACTTAAAGGAGTATTCCTCACACAAACAGTAAGAATTCCACTTTTAAAAAACAGAAATTACACAAGATAATTGAGAAATAATTTAAGAATAATTCCCAAACTGAATATTCAAATGCCTAAATAATGGACAACCTTGAACTTACACCAAAACACATCAAGATGAAGTTCCAGGACATTAAGGTCATGTGCAGGTGCTAAAAGTTTCTAGATAAAAAGAATGAGCCGAAGATGTAGCTCACTGGCACAGCACCTGCCTGGGAAACACAAGGGTCTGGGTTCAATTCCTGGTACAAAAAAAAAGCCAGATACAGACAAGGATCAACTTATGTTTCTTCACTTTTCAATAGTGCTATGGAAGCAAAACACAATGAAAAAAATATCTTTAGAAAATCAAGGAATGTACTTTAAACCTAGAACTCTATAACCCATCAAATGGTCAGTAAGTGTGAAAATAGAATAGACACTTTATGGAAGCTAAAACTTTGGATTTATAAACTAAAAAAGATTTACATTTATAAACTTTAAAAGATTTGAGTGTAAAAATAACTGAAAGAAAAGTTATTTTTATTTTTTCTCAAAATATATACAAAGAGGAAATAAATCAAGAAAGAGGAAAAGACAGAAGATTTGGGTAACAGGGAGTCAAATACATGGGAAAGAGCAAGGGATTCTGCAGGAGAATGGTGTAAAGAGGAGATGGCAAGTGTGCAGCAACATGAAAGTTGCCCCGCACAACCAGGAGTGGAGTAGAGACTTGGGGAGAAGCCCCATTGAAATGGCATTGATACATCAGCAAATACTTCGAATGTGATTATTGGGGGGGTAGATTAGGGATAGATTACCCAGAGGTACATGGAAAACTATTCAAATATGTACACAAATAGTTGTAAGGATTGTTACTATTCCTAATCCCAAGAAAAACCTCAAAGTTGCACACAGATAACAATAATAACAAAAGCAAAGGATTCTAATTATGCTTATTTTGGATGACAAACATTGTTCTCTTTCTATCTATTGATCTAATAGAAATCAATCATTATGACAAGCTAGTGTTGTAGATACTATGATTACTCAACCTACTGTTGAAAAACTGAGGTTGGTAAACTCACCCTGAGGGTAAGTGCTGTCTTTGGGATTTCAATACAGGCTTTTAGGCTCCAGAAGCTGTTTTCTGAACTATTTCGCCACTTCACCTCAAAATAATTGTAGGGTATCACTCAACTCTACTGTAAATAGTATTTTCATGCTCAGACATAAACACTGATTATTCATTTAACACAAATTACACAACGGTCATTTGGGAAATACAGGGAGCAGACATATGTGTATAGTACCACTTGATACCCATGTGAGAACTCAGTAACGAAGACTTTTAAAAAGATTGAATGAAGGAAATAGCAATATAAGCATAGTTTTTAGATATTTGTAAATAAATGTCAACAAATATCACTTAAAAGAATGAATGCAGTTCCCCAAGGGACTAATTTTATCAAACATTGCAGAATTATTTTCCTCTGTAAACTATATGCTTGTGTAATTTTAATTTTTTAAGCCACCACTAAAGGTTGTCAGTGAGGCTCACTAAATTCCTCTTTAAGCCCAGGGCTACAGATTAACGCTTAGAGTGAGTAGTGAGGAAAGGTCACAAGGGCTCAAATGCTGTGGAAACCAAAAGACAGGAAGCCAAAGGGACAAGAGGAAGCAGAGAGGAAACAAACAAACAAGCAAACACTACAGAGGAAATCAAAAGCCTCAGAGAAGTTCAATGACTGAGAGAGCAAAGGAAGCAAAAGCAGTGGGAAGGAGGACCGTCTCAACAGTTACCAAAAGAAGAGAGAGACAGCTCAGCAGCTGAGCTTATGTTGCTAAGGGTTTCAAATGGAAGACCAGAGCTTTTCGGTAGGGGTTTTGGAACAAAGACTGCCCCGCGCAGGAAGGAGTTGTCAGAGAGCCATCAGGTAAAGGGAGGAGGATCGCTTTCATCACTGTAGCAAGGAACCCTAAAGAGGTCTGGTGTGAGAACTCCCCCGATGACAAGGAATTTTCCTAATGTCTGCCACCAGTGGAGCAGCCACTCCTACTCAAATTGGGAAAGAACAACAGGAAAGCATTGTTGCCAAGAGAATTGCTGACAGGAGGAAAATGACATGGTTCGTTTCTGGTGGTGGCAGGGTGCCATTTTCAGCAATGCCAAAGCAAAGAAATCATAATAACTAGAAAATAATATTTCCATGCCCACCATATAAATTCTGGCCATATGGTGGCTGGAGGAAAGAGAGCTTCTTTAACTTTGATGACAAGAACAGAGGAGCAGAGGCCTCCTTCCCACTACAGATGAAGACCGGTTTTCGTTACATGAATCAGGAGACAAGCTTTGGGGCAGCATCACAGCCAGCTCAACAACAGGCCTAAAGATAAGTGAGAGGTCACTGTTTAATTTCAAGAAGAGCTCTAAGTCCATGCTGAAGAAGAGAGAAGCCACCTGGTAGCATTAAAGTAGAGCTTTCAGAACACAACTGTGGCTAGGGGGCGGGCAGGGACAGAAAGGAGGCAGGAGGACAAGGAGATGAAAGTGGCCCACACCTCCTCCAGCAACTGCAGGAGGGGCCAGTTCCTTTCATCTTCCAATCTGGTGACCTGTCAGTTACCCATAAGAGGTGTCCTCCGATCACGCCACTGTGAGTTGTTAGTTTTGTCTCACAGTGCCATTTTCTTAAAGGAGAGGAAGTCGGAGGAGTATAGGTTGGCTTCCAGGTTCACACTGATATGTGGGTTTTAATTATTCATTAAAGCTGCAGTTTTCTTCCTTTCGCTGAGGTCGAGTTTGTGGAATGATTCTCTCTCTCTCTCTCTCTCTCTCTCTCTCTCTCTCTGATATTCTATAAGCATGTAAGAAATTATAAATAATAAAGGTTCATATAAAATTAACATAATTCCTGAGAGCTACACTTGGAAAGAAGTAAATTTTGCATAGAGCATGTTTCTCTTCTTTCTGTATGTTCATACCACTCAGAGGAAAGGTGAGTAAACACACCACACACACACACACACACGCACACAAAACACTTATGTAGCACCAAGGTTAGATGAAATGCACACACACATTTGGATACTTTCCCCCATCTCTGCAATACCCCAAGAGGGACATTAGCATGTGGAAGGGAGGAGATGAATATGGGGTTGCAGGTGGATACTCAATGACATCTTCGCGGGGAGGAAGGGTCACCCACTCTCCTCCCATGTCCTTGTCCTCCTCTCATACTGCTTTAGAAGCTGGGAGAGCTTATCTATCTGCTTCCACATCCTAGACTGCAGATGACATTAGGAAACAGCACCCCAGCAGCATAAAGAGAGGCGCCAGGCTGCAGAGGGGATCATCCATGGTCTCCTTATCAATGTGATCCCCATTCCTATCTGGCAAGTCAGGAGCTGCTGACAGGTGGGAGATCTGTTCCTTGGGAAACAGTGTCTGAGTGACAACCTGCTGAGCTCAGCTCAATTTTGCCGAGGCTGGAAAGACTGCACTACTCAGATCAGAAAAGGCACAGCTCAGCATCGAGGTTTACACGCAGTGAGATAGGCTGCTCAGATTACCTTCGGGTGAGCACACACTGGCTGTGTGACACGGGTCGAGAAACCAAACTTCCTAGTGTCGGTTTCCTCAACTCAAAACCTGAGTGAATAATCACATTTACCTTATAGGGCGATTTTGTCAAAATTGAATAACTTAGTTCACTTATCCCAACTCAATAATTGTCTGCTATATTAGTATGTGTCCTGGAAAGGATATAAGACTCCAAACAACATTCCCCAGTTTGTTATACATCTGACATTCCATCTTTGAAAAGTTATTCCTTGGCTTGTAGAGTTTTGGGTTCCTTGGAGTCTCTAGCCTTGTCAAAGGACAAAAATGTTTTCTAATGCAAAAGTCATCTAAGAATCTAATATTTAGCATATCATCTCTCAGACTGTCCATGATCACATTCAAAAAGAAGGTCTCAATCAATCTCCTCCTTATGTTTTCTCTTCCTTACACCTGCTTTCAAATTCCTTGGCACTTTTCTCTGACCCAGCGCTCCCTTCGGCCTGCTACTTGTCTCTGGCCAGAATTCTTCTGACATCTCAAATTCACAAGTACAAAACTCTTCCCCTGACCACAGTTGCCATCCCATTTCTGCTGAAGGCATCACACACCTCATACCTGACACCTAGGATGAACTGTGGTGGAATATTCTAACCTTATTTGTGCATAGTAAGTCACTAAGTTCACCGCTTCTCTCGGAATGATGTTTTAAGTGAATCTGCTTCTTAGTTCACTGGCTCCCTCTTTCTTGCCTTACATCATGGTCTTCCACCTCTTTGTTAGGCTTTTAAAATAACTAACTAACTGGTGTCTACCACATTCCAATTTACCCTTCTTTCGATCTAATATTCATGGGCCTCAAATTCTGAACACACTTTTTATTCAAAATACTGCCCTAGCTTCCCATTGTCTGGTGCAATTAATTTCAGCTCAGGACTATGATTCCAGACCCTGAACTGACTGCTCTCTGTATCCATTCAACATTCAAGTTAAACCGAGATCTTCTTTTCCTGTTTCCGCCATCTGGTTCCACAGTTGGTTTGAGCCATTTGTTTATTTAAACTCCATGCCCTGAACAAGCTACTTAATCTCCCTGACCTCAAGAGTAACCAGAAATTGTAAAACACATTGTTATAAGGGGCATTAGGAGATTCCAGAGAGCTACAATAATGTAAAGAAAGAAATTACTGCTCCTTAAATGGCACCTATAGGTTTTTAAGGCTTAGCATAATCGGAATCCCCTATTAGGAAGTGTTCCTTGATTCCCCACAATAAAACAAACTGCCTTCTTTCCATCCTTTTTTCCCTTTCTTATTTCTTTTCAAATAGCAAACATCTGTGTCAACTGACAGGCGAGTCTTGGGTCCACATATAGCAGCTATACCAGTGTTTTCCTACAGAAGGGCATGCTCCAGTTGGCGAGATGGCGGGTATGAAAATAGAAGCACACATGGGTGTCAAACACGCGCAGAAGAGGGAATGCATAGCTGTGTGATAAACTCAGAAAATCCTGCTAACAATGGCCAACTGAGAGCTGAACTGTTCGCCATGAGATGGCTCTTTCCAGTTTGCAAGGTGGCTCCCCGCGGAGGCCATCGGCCCCAGGGAGCCAGACTCCTTAGGATGCTGTTACTTCCAGTGTAGTGTGGAGAACACTGAAGCAAAATCACTTTCGGCATTCTTAAGAAACAGAAACCTCACTCCAGAATCACTGAATGAAAATCTCTGGTGTTGAGACCTGAGAAAATAGACTTCAAACAAATGTCATGGATTATTCTTTTTTTCCCTGCACTGTGAGAACAAGGATCCCCTTTGCAGTCACAGCCACTGTAAGGCTTCAGGTAAAGGAACTGGAAAAAAAAATGGTGAGGTGATAATAGCAAGGGTGTGTAATAATATATCTTTCTTGCATTGTGGATTTTGAAAATATGTTTAATGAAGAGTAGAATCTTAAGAAACTATGAAAATAATGTAGAGTATATTTTTACATAAAACTGTGTCCATGGAAGGAAAAATGTATATTTTGGTTTAAAACTACATATATAATACATATATATATATCACCTTATTTTCAGCTCATCTTTTTCAGTCTTTGTATGTAGATACTTAGAAAATTGTCATGATTAAATCTCAAAATGATAGCAATGGTTATTACTAAACAGTGAAAATTCCACACTTTTCAGGTTCAAAACTGCAACAGTGTGATTTATGGAGGATGAGAGATTGCCTGATTTTCCTAAATGAACATGCATTTTTTTATGTGTAACCTGTAAAAAGTGCTATAACTTCCTTTTCCTTAAGGCAAGTAGCCAAAACTAGACTGGAATTCTAACTCAGTGACCTGAAGCCATGAGAAAAGAAGGGTTTGACCTCAGGATGGGAGGTGGTGACTTGGCCCAGGGCTCCTTACAGGATGCCAGACCTTGATCTGGGCAGACATCTAACAGCAAGGCCACCAGGGGAGCACAGAAACTGAGGCTAAGTCCTCCCAGGCCCTGGCAGCATTAGGTTAGGAAATCACAGACCCAGCTGTGAGAATCTAGAAGCACAGAGGAAAGGAAAGCCGAAGCGGGCAGCCCTCACAGGAGGTCTGGCACAGGCCACTTCCAAAGCAGACCTTGCGACCACCAGGTTCTAGCCACATGCAGCTCTCTTTTCCTAGGGCTGGAAGGTTCTGGAAAGCAGTTCAGTCAGCACTCCCCATGACCCAAGAGGGGACTCAAGGGCCAATGTTACAAAAAAAGGGCCTTAACACAGATATCACTACCCTAAAGGGACCCCAAATCATTTTCCAAAAATAATGACACTCTGCTTTCATAACTGTGAATATATATATAGCTTCCAAAGTTAATGTAGTTGAAAGAGAAGAGTTGTCTCAAACTCAGTGTTTGGAATGAATTCCACTTTCTGTACCCAAGACAACACTATCATCCTGTGCCATGCAGTTGTTTAGGAAATGTCATTATGAATAAATAATAATATACGAGAAGCTACTCTTTTACGTAAAATTACATGTATAATGCAGCTGATACTGGGGATGGAAAAACTTTTCGCTGGTCCTATATCATAGTTTGTAAACCATGAACATTGAATTAACCCAATAAAAGTGACAATTCTGACCCTGGGCTATACCCATTACTCTAAGGTTACAGCTTGTAAGCCAACCGAAATTGTTCTCCATGTGGTACTTTACTGAAATACTTATCATCTGGAAACCGTATGTAGTGCATATTCTTAATAAATAATAACACATTTTATTTTGGTTTACTGAAAATTAACAGGGCATTTGGGAAATTGCTGTTATTGTGGGAGCCTGTTTCACATTTGCCTTGGCAGTACAATAGCTTTCTAAGTGGAAAGCAGGAGAGCCAATGGTTGTTGAGTGTGGGGTTTTTTTTCCTCTGCTGTTTGTATACAGAAAAAGCCACACAGCTGGTAACATTAATGACATCCCATACACTCAGAAAAGATGAAAGAAATAAAACATAGTTGTAATGGGCTTAACCATACAAAATTGTCATTTTAAGTTGATGCATTTTGCATTCAGGCACAGGAAATCTACTTCTTTGCAACTATATTCCAATCTGTAGTCCAAACAGACTGCTGAGTTTCAAGGCTTTTAAATGATTATCTCAGACAGCTTTGTGAACATCCCGATTTCAGAGGCAAAAACAGAGGGGCCAGTCCTGTGACAAAAGCCACTCTCTGCTTGCTTCTCATCCTTCAATAACCCTTATTCCTTGGCATTCCCCCAATGGTCTCCCATGCCCAAATGCAGCAATGCAAGGACCAGCCTCAGCTGACTAGATTTAATTGCAGAGAAATAAGCTGACTCAGTTAGAGATAGAAGAGCAGTGGTGAGATTCAGAGAGGAGGGGAAGGCTAAGACTAAGAAGACAGAGAAAAGCAAACTTTAATATGTTTTAGTTTTATTTGGTGCTTTATTTTCTTCCTCTTGCTGGTTCTGTCGCAGTGTTTTAGCTACTTTTTACTCATTGCTGAGACAAAATACCTGAAGTCCAAAGTTGGGAAAGGAAAGGTTTATTTCTTACAGTTTTGGGAGGTTTTAGTCCATACTCAGTTGGCACCAAGGCAGGGTGGCATGGCAGGGCCACAGTTTATGGCGGCTGCAAACAGCAAGCGGAAACTGGCAAGAGAGACACACCTTTTTCCTGTCATTACATCACATCCTGGCTCTTCCCCTTAGGAGGATGTAGCACTGACACCACCAATCCAAGCACTAGACAATGAACCAATCACAAATGCACAATTCAAATACATGAGGCCTGGGGGCCACCGACATAAACCATGACATTCCACCCCTGGCCCCAGAGACTCATATATTACCTTTATATAAAAGACATTTAGTCCATCTCCAAGAATTGCCAAAGTCCTAACATTTTCAGCATTGCTGAGAAGTCCAAGTCCCAAGTCTTCTTCAATATCTATGGCAAACTCTTAACTGTAACCCCCTGTACAAGTGAAACAAGGTTAAACATTTCTGAAATGCAAAGGCACAAAATAAACATCACCATTCCAAAAGTTACAAATGGGGGAATATAAAGCATTGGGAACAAAGCAAGTCCAACATCCAGCAGGGCGAACATTAAGTCCTAGAGTTTCGAGCAACTAGCCTGCCACCCTGGTTAAGTGACTGTGGTCTGGCAAGCCTCGGCCACCCCAGAGCAGGGAAATAAGAAGCAAGAGCGTTTCCTGAAATCTGCGCCATGTTGGAACTTAGGGCACTGAGCCAACCAGCAACCAGCCTACTGCCTACTGGGGCCTTAGAATCAAACATACCATACCCTACCCCGTTAACAATTGGGATCCAGGGATCTAGGTATCTCTTAGGAGGTGACCATATTTGGTACAGCAAGTGGGGGGAGTTTCCTTCTACTATCTCTGAAGGCAGATATTTTTATCACCATTTTGCTTTGTCCTGATTAACGGTGTTGCTCTATTCAATACTCTGTTTTGATATGTTCTATAATGTTGTGTATTTCTTTTGATTTTGCTGTACCTAGTAGAAGAACAACTATTGTGAAGACAATGAGATATACAATGTTGCCTATTACTGCTGTCCTGGTGACCTACTGTGATGTTCTGTGCCAATTTCACCACACTGTCTCAATTGGCTTTATTCCATCCTGTTTTGTTGTACATTACTACCTCCAAGTTATTAAAAATTAAATAAAAATAAAACAAGAGAACATGAGAAAATAAGGTAACAAAATACCTCCCAAAACTCCCAACTCCACCAAAGCTGATCCATGTGATATGAATGATGAGAAACTCAAAAACAAAACAACAGAATTATATAAGGTGATTAAAAAGGAAGTAACAACAACAAAACAGATCAATAATGTACTGAGAAAACTTAAACAATATAACTAAACAGATAATGTACTTAAAAAGCAAAAAGAGGAAAAGAAATTGCTCTAAAAGATATAACTGCATGTATGTTTAAGTGTGTGGGAGTGATAACCATATTACCAGGTTTTTGTTGGATTGTTGAACAGAACTGTTTGCAGCCTCATTGTTTGTTCACTTTGTATGCCTTAATTTTATAATATGAACAGCTATTTCTGGGAGGACAGTATGTGGTTTGTCAACTAGTGATTTCTTTATTTTTTTTGAGGTTCTGTATTGTTTCTACCCTTTTTTCTGTATTGCTTTCATTTCTCTTTAATAAAATTTTTTTTAAAAGTCCTAGAGTTTCATGCTCAGCATTTGAAGCAATCTGGTTGCAAGCTCCAAAAGGCTTGGGTGATTTTACCCCCACAGCACTTACAGGGATTTCCAGCTCCCGCAGCTTTTGTCTTAAACCCTCTTTGCTTAGTTTTTGCAGCTTTCCTTGGATGATCCATGTTCTTGGCTTTTTCAAACTATTGGGGTCTCCACTGCACCTTTGGCTTTACACTTACATCTTTACATATTGCCCTCTCAGGGGCACACTGCTTGGCCTCCCAGGCCCTTTGCAATCGAGGTGGAACCAGTTTTACCCTCAGAATTTGTGCATTTTCCTTGCACCTAATATCAGCACCATGTGGATGCTGCCAAGGCTTGCTGCCAGCTGGAATAGTAGCCAGGCTTTTCTCTCTCTTGGCTGCAGGGGTCTCTGTGAACCCGATTGTGAAGAAAAGCTTTTCTATGTTGCCGCCATTCTGGAACCTCATGTGGCTGCCGCCATTTTGGAACCTCATGTGGCCTCCCGTGCCATTCTGGAGCATGGGGCTCTGAAGCTTCCTCATCTGAGAACATTCTTTCACTTTTGCAGTTTTGGGGCTGCAAAGGGTGGAGACCCGCTTTTTCCTGGGATGCCCTCTGGCCATCTTTCTTATCTCTCTGTTTCTTCTCAACAATCAAAGTCTCAGCTTTATCTTTACAATCCACGGCTTTACTGGAGTTTTCCTTCTGGCCAAACTCACAGTGTTTTAAATTATCCTGCTGGGCTCTTTGCTCTTGATTTGCAACATAGACCTGGCTAAAAGCCCCCAACAATAGCCATGCCAGAGCCTCAACATTTGATTGCCTTGAAATTTCCTTTGCCAGATTAATCAATCCATTACCCTTAATCTCAGTCTTAGGCAAAGTCTCTGGGCATGAGCAAAATGCAGACAAACTTTCTGCCAAGCCATAACACACATCATAGGGAGTCCAACAACCAAGAGTCCTCCTTCCCAGCAGAAACCTCACAAGCCTGGTCTTTACTGTTAGGCTTTCTATCCACCCTCTGGCCTCCTGAGCTCTGACAAGAATCTCCTCTACAGAACAGCCTCAGCTGCTCCAAACTCTGCCCAAAAGCCATTTCCAAAATCTCTCGAAAAACATGGTCAGGTATAGTCACAGCAATGACCCCACTCCTCGGTACCAAATTCTGTCTTAGTGACTTTTTACTCATCGCTGAGACAAAATACCTGAAGCCCAAAGTTGGAAAAGGACAGGTTTATTTCTTACAGTTTTTGGAAGTTTCACTCCATACTCAGTTGGCTCCAAGGCAGAGTGGCATGGCGGGGCCACAGTTTATGGCAGCTGCAAACAGCAAGGCAAAAACCGGCAAGAGAGAGACACATCTTTTTCCTGCCATTACATCATATCCTGGCTCCACCCCTTAGGAGGGTGTAGCACTGACACCACCAATCCAAACACTAGCCAATAAACCAATCACAAATGCACAATGCAAATACATGAGGCCTGGGGGCCACCGACATAAACCATGACACACAGTAACAAGGAGGTGACAAGAGTCATACTTCGGGACAAAGGTGTCAGTCTCTATACCCCGGGTTGGACTGTCTGGCCTCTCATCCCATGCTGTTTGCCAGCCTCCCTGGTCCCTGTTTTGATGCCAAAATGCTGCAAATGGTTTCATTTTCATGGTAAGAGAAAACCATTTCCAAACATTTCTCTGTGTTTCTGCTGACCTTTGTTTTCCATTTTACTTTTAAATGCACGTTCCCACTCTTTCCCTTAGTCGTATCAATTCTGTGGGTGTTTGGAGGCTCAAATTGAAAAACCATATAATTATTCTCATCTAATGGTGCATTTAATACATCCTGGATTTAGGAGAACTTGCTTTTTCCTCTTTAATCCCCTCTTTTCCACATGGCTGATTCTTGAACGTTAATCTTTCTACCATCCACCTTGAACACCCAAGTTGGAAACCAAAGTGACTTTTACCTTTCCTTGCCTCTCCACCTCCCCCACAATCATGCAAACCCTCACATTTGTCACTCACCATGACTGCCCTGCTGCATAGTTTCTTCTTGGATTATTAGTTCCTAACCAGCGTGTCAGCCCTTGGTGGCTCTCTTCCTCCAGTGTGTCCCACTACACCACAAGAACAGGCACTGAAAAGTTCAAAACCTTCACATCGCAGGTCTTCCTACAATCTATGAGTTGACTTCCATGTTCTATGGGATTTAATCTGCACTTGCAAAACAGCCAACCACAGAATTTATACCAAGTGCTCTGGAGCCAAACTGTCTGGGTTAATTCTCAGCTGTACCAATTAAAAGGTGGATAACTTGGAGGGGTACCTCAGGATTTGCATCTGTAAAATAGGGTACCTATGTCATAGGGTTATTACAATGACTAAATGATTTCATTCTGGTAAATGGCAGAAAATAGTAAACTATATACAGTAAACTACTTGTCCTTTGCTATATAAAGAAAATAACTCTTCCATGTATAGCACTGGGTACCCCATCTACATTTTTTACTGTTTTTAACTCAGCTTTCATTACTTGTAATCACATTCTTTACATCCTTCAACACATCAGGCTACTTGCCATATTTTTGCACATATGTTTGTTTGATTCTAAATATCATTTTTATTACTTATCCTTCTCATTATTTCTTCCTTTAAGAGAATTCTATTCAATGACTTTTTCATCCCCTATATCTTCAAAATAGTATGTACTTCATTGTTACATAATTTATTGTTTCCACCTAGCTTGAGAATGTGAGCTGCAAGGACTCCTTTGTGTTTGTATCTGTGATCTCCTTTTCTGGAATAGTGCATGGGAAGTTATTAAATATTCACAAAATGATTGATGAAGGAAGGAAGAAAGGGAGGGAGTCAGAGAAAGGAAATTAGAGCTGCTAACTATCTTCTTTGTACCATACAGCTAAGTCCAGATGGATTAATTGTGTTCTAACAACAGTCCTGAGATGTTTACAAATATTATCCCCACTTTATAGATACAAAAAATAAAAGTGAGGCACAGAGGTTAGCTGACTCTTCCAATATTTACCTGACTCTGGAGTCTGTGCATCCCAGGGCGGTATCTCTTACTGACACCAAACACTCGCTCCATCTCTCTTTCCAGTTATCACCATCACAGATTCATGGAAAAGTCCCCTAGACTCAAAAAGTGCCTCACAGACTCGAGGAGAGGTAACTTAAGTAACATGTATATGAGAAAGGCAGAATCAGAAAAACATAGGCTGATGAGTAGGGGTGTGATTTTCAGCTGCAAGTTCCCAAAACAGATTTTCTTTGAGCAAATCTTTTAACAACTCCCAGGCTGTTTTCTTGACTGTAAAATGCCCATAACAATGCCAACTCCCCTCTTCTAAAGTTACTATGAGAACGGTGGATATAAAGTATGTAAAGCTACAATTGCATGATTTGCATACCATAGGGTTTCAACATCACAATTTAGACTAGTTAGCTTTGCTAGCTTCCTGGCTTGGGAAAGAAAGTTAATAAATTATACTGTCCATTCTTGGTAGCTTTAAAACAAAGCCTTAACATACTTTTGTAATACATCCATTTGGTTTGACTAAGCAAAAGATTTGCTTCAAAGAAAATATTTTATGCATGTTTCAAACAAAAGCATCAAGGAATATTAGGGGGAGACCAGAATCTCCTGAAAGTGTAAGAAGCGAAGAAAATATAATTGACCATTAAAGAAAGAGCAAAATGCTTTCATTTGTACTGTACAAATAAAGCAAAACTCCTTTCAAAATCAAAACATCAATAAACTAGTGTTCTGGAGTTTCAGCTCAGGGTTTGAGAAAAGGCACCTCAAATTAATTCAACAATTCTTTTATAAGCGTGAGTGTAGAAAACTGAAAGGAAATCTTGAAACCCAGAGGAAGGATTGCAAGAGTTTCGTGTTAATCTTAATTTAATTTTAAATACCTAATCACATTTGTAACTGGAGCAGCTATGAACATAGGAAAAATGAGACTTTCTAAAATTGAACTTTTGTTTGACAGGCTTTAACCTGTCTATTTTTCTTTTGGTTTTCTGACATTTCTGCAGTACATGATCAAAGACCAGCCAGTCTCTCATACTCAACATTTAGAAGCACTTACAAGAAGCAACTTAATTTATGACCGTGAAGACCAAGGACATTTTTCACAAGGTATAATTAAAAGTAGGTCAGGGAGAGAAAGGTGTAAGAGAAAGAGAGGTTGTCTAAATATTACACTGATAAATGACAAATCCACCTTGAAACAATTTTTCTGTTTTTCTCTTTATTTAGCAATATCCTCCATTTTTACATTTAAAGAAAACTCAGTTTCCAAGATCCCAGATTTCCAGGCATCCTCTCTGTTAGTGTGCCGAACATTATAGATGATCTGTGGTAATTGATCTGTGGGAATTTACTCTCCTCTACAGTCCGAAGGCAAACATATCTCCTGCCTTTGCGATGGCCCTCTGAAGCATGCTTTCTCTTCCTCTCTAGGTAGAGTCCTCACTAATAACCAAGGAGTTCCTGGTGACTGGGTGCATGTGCAGAAAACTCCATGCTACAGATTAGAAAGTAGTGGGGTTCAGCCCAGGCTCAGCTGGGCATTACGGACTGAGAAAAGATAATATCCAAAACTGAGGGAAATGCTGCAACTCGGTAAACTCAGGGTTTTCAAATCTTACAGGAATTCTATCTACCTCCAATGTGCTATGTGGTAGATGAAACAAGGCCAAGTATCAACTAAGGGAATAGAGTAGCAAGAAAAAAAAACTGAAGGAAATCATAGAAATGTCTGATTCAGTTCCAGAAAGTCACTCTTGTGAAACTCATGGGGCCTGAAGAAGAATGGTTTGTGTGCTTAGCTTGGGTTGGCTTGGTTACATGGGGGGAATAAGGAACTAATTGCATAAACTCTACCAAGTGTCTGGCAGCCTGACATGATTTTCCCTTCGTTTTTCCCACACCCACCCCTTCCTGTAGCCACAATTTCAAGCCTCAGCCTCCTCTAATCTCCGTTAGCTCCTTTCTGCAGAGCAGAATGACATTCGTGCTGAGTGTATGACTACTTGGCAATAACATCCAGGCTTCACCATAATTGATCATCTCCCCATCAACACTTCCCTCTTCGGCAAAGCTTGCCCAAGGTGTGGCTCTGAGCCCTGTCAGAAGAGTGTAATTGCTAACACCTACTGGATGGACGGATGGATGTACCTCCAACAAACCAAATTCTCTAGCAGGCCATTAATCAGTTGTAACCATTTCTACAACCAACAAGTACAGAAAGATATTTTTAAGTGAATGATTCTGTTATGCATTTCTCTCAACACTTTATGTTTTGAGTCATCTGTTTTCATTAGTTTTGATGTGGCGTTTGATGGTCTTATAACCACAAATGCCTGAAGTATCTTTCTTTGAAATAATTTAGACCCTTTTTCCTAGTAAGCTGCCGAAAGCACAATTATACAACATACCTATGGGATAGATCTTGGTAAGCATATAATAATAACTATTTCTCTACAAAAATCATCTCTTTTACATAATTCATCCAGTCTTGGGAAACAATTGTAACAAAGGCCTAAACGGTCTTATTTTCCCACCTCTCAGGAATTCTATATCCAAAGAGTACTCTATCCCCCGTGATATTCCACAATAATTTATTTCTTATGTGTATAATCGTTCCTGAGCTCTTAGGATCAAGTATACATTTTTGGATTTGACTGCAGAAGTCTATGTGATGTGGCCGGTGCCTGCCTTGCCCCAGTGACAGCAACATTCTGCCCTGAGTCTCTACTCCAGGCTCTCAAATAAGACATAGCCCTTCCTGCCATCAGGCCCTCTCACAGCTGGACTGACCTTCCTTGCTACAATTCACCTTCCAATTTACCTGGAGATCAAAAAAAATCACTTTTAGCTGGCATTTCTTTACTTCTAAAACAAACGAACTCCTTCCTTCAGTGCTCCACTGGTGAATCTTCACAGGTCACATTCGTCAGACCTGACCTCCTTCCACTAGAAGAAAATCCCTTGAGGATGGGAACTCTGCCCATTGTGTTCCATGCTGCTTACTTGGCACTTAACCAATGCCTGGAATATAATAAACCCTGAGTCTCGTTTGCGGGGACTATCATAAGGATGTCACAAGTTGAGTGGCAGAAAGGCCAAAAGTTCAAGATCTAAGTGCCATCAAGGTTGGTTTCCAGTGAGATCTCTTTCCCCGACTTCTTGCTGTGTCTTCGTGCATCTTTACCTCTGAATATGCACGTGGCAGAAAAGGAAGGAAACAAGGGCTTTTTCCTGTCTCTCTTTTTTCAGATAAAGCTACCAATGCTGTGGGGTTAAGACACCATTGTAATGATTTAAAAATTTAATTTAAATGATCTCTCTAGAGGTTCTATATTCAAATACAATCACAGTTTGGGAGAAGGCTTTCATACATGAATTTGTGGAGGACCCAGTGTTGCCCATAACAGGCCCTCAGTGCATATTTGTGGAGTGAATAAATAAACAATCTCTTGTTCCAAGTTTTTTTTTCTTACTGAAGAAATTGTTAGCTCATGAAAAGGTGATCCATAACTTTTTTTTTTCTCCAATACCGCTAGTGATGTCTGGCAAATAGTACATATTCAATACACACGCTGAATTGAGTTTAAGTTCAACATTCAAGGCAAAGGTAGACTGCGAGGATGGAAGTATGCATGAGTGTGTGTGTGTGTGTGTGTGTGTGTGTGTGTGTTTTCATCACAAACAAATGTAATTTAATGACTACCTATGATCATACTAGAAACCAGTTCTAATTTCCTAAGCAGGCAGCTAGCAAGCAAGCTCCAGTTTAAAAATCCATTACATAAAAGAGGCAAATGAATCGCTTGCAAATTCTGGGGCTTCTTAATTCTCTTCTTCTTTATAATGACAATGCTTCTCTGGGAAGTAATTTTCTTCCCATAAAAGGAGACCAGGTTCCCTGACCCCAGAAAGAAATGAACCAGTGACTTCTTTGCCTGATACTTGACAAACAGCTCTTACATCTTGCTCCCATGATCTCCAGCAGGGAAACAAATAGACTCTGAAAATAAACTCTTTTTTTAAGTGGTTGGGGAACCATAGAATTCCTATAGAGTCAGATCTCCAGATAATTCTTCATTTTGCTTTTCTTCATGAGAATATCAGGGCCCTGTCATCCATACACACCTCGTATCCACAACCCCAGCCTTGCAATTTGCTCAGCCTGCAGTGCCCAGCTCAGCAGCACAGTGAGCACCTCCTCCCCAGAGGCCCATTCACAGTGGCACTCTCCTATCACCTGCAGTTGTCATCCACACTCACAGCATTCTACAGGACTCTGCTCAAATTTGCCTCCTCCGTCACTGAGCAGGCAGGTAATTAGGAGCTGTGGAAGGTATTTCCCTTTAGTTAATCTGCATGCTCTTCTCTCTGCTCTCACAGAAGAGGAAAGTGACTGAAGAGTGAGCTCACAGCATTCTATTAAATCAACTGAAACAAAAATTCTGTTAAAATTGTCACTCTTCCTACCCATTCGTTCAAGGAGTCCTGATTAAAATTAGTCATCTTGTGAATGGCATCAAACAAAACTTCTACCGTGGTTGGTGTCATTAGCCTCAGGTCTTCAGAATTCTTCCTGGTGGGTATACATGTATATTTGTCCTCACTTAATTTGCCCTTGCCTAGATTTTTCTCAAGAAAACCTGTGCACTAAAGAATAGTAGTCAGCATATCTCTGTGGAACGTCTGACTGAATAAATGGAAGAAGTTAATGTAAACTGCAATAATATAAAGCATAAAATGTTTTAGTACAAGAATATTTTGATACTACAGTTTTTAAGACTATTTATGAAAGAAATTGGGGGCTGAAATCCTTATAATTGTGTTTTGTTGGTAAGAAATGCAAGGCTTAGTTTAAACTTTGGAATCTACACAGAGAAAAATCTTCACTCCACATGCTGAAAACCAGAAATAACACCTGAGTCAGAAAACTTCAGGCCCAACCTGCCATGATATATTTCATGTCTCTTGTTCTTATCTCCAAGTCCCACTGTAGCTGTAGCAGAGTTTTGTGAGAACTTCTATGACAATATGTCACCTCCAGTGCTTTCTGGAGGCCAATAGCCTTCTGTTCTGGGATTTTCCATCTCTCAGGACTGTTCAGTGTCTCCTTGTAGAACGTTCGTTGGTCAAGGTATCTGCTTGCTGTGTACCCATGTGCTGGGAGAAAGCGAAGGACACTCAAGGTTCTCATCAAGTAAGCCCCAGTCAGTGAGAAATACAAACCAGAGGAGAAGTGCTTTTCCCTTTCAAGTTTTGGGTGGGATGTTCTGGAGGACAATCTATCTGCTCCTCAGAAGGATTGCATAGGATCAAACCCTCACTATCCATGGGTAGAACCTACTGATGATAACCCCTCATTTTGGCTTTTCCTCCTTCCTCTTTTCACTTTTCCCTGCCTCTTTCCTGCTCCCAGCTTGGTACTCCTGGTTCTGCCACTTAAATGTGTGATTTTGGTCAAGTTAGTAAACTTCTCTGCACTTCAGCTTCCTCATACCAGCACCTGCTACATGGGGTATAACAAGTGGATACCTAAAACACAACACATTTATTAGCACCAGGTACAGTACTAATCCAAATAAAAGAATATTCAACAGAAAGCAAAGAACTATGAAAAACCACAGCACGGGCGAGCCCTTTACTGGTGGATAGAGTCCAGGGTTTAAGTAGCTGAACATGGTGCATGTAGTTTGCTGTATAGCCTGGTATCCAATCACAGGCAGAACCTAGAGATGCCTGTAGACCATGCTAATAGACTCACCCTTTCTCCACAAGGCAATGTAAAAGTGTTGAAAATTTTAAGAAGGAACATGATGTGATAAAATTTTTGGTTTCAGAATATAATTCTGGAAGCTGTGAGGTGATGACTAGGAAGGAAAGATATTTATCATGAGGAATAAAATAAAATCATATTTTATCCACGCATGAGACAGTTGAGTGGGGCTGTAAAGATCAGGCCATTCTCACTAGCCATCTCTCTCATGTAAGAAGGAAATTATATCCCAAAGAAAAGACCAAGGCAGCTCTACTCTTTTATTTTCACTCCAATGTCATTAGTCAGTGACAAAATGATGATCATAGACTGTGTGCTAATTTGCCTCTGGTTCTGAATAAATGCTCATATTAAATCCACACAGAACTATTACTATACAATTTTGGAAGTATCAGAAGTCTGAGATGGATTTTGCTGGGCTAAAGCATGGTGTTGGTAGGGATGGCTCCTTCTGGAAACTCTAGAACAGAATTCATTCCTTGACTTTTCCAGTTTCTACAGGCGTCTTTCATTCCTTGGCCTCTGACTGCCTTGCAAACCACTAGTGTGTTTAAACTGGTGTCTCGCTAATTCTGAAGCCCACTCTCTTGCACCTCTTTCATCGACAACTTTTGTGGTCAGATCGGGCCTGCCTAATCAACCCAGGGATAGCTCCAGTCCCAAGATTCATGACTTAATCACATTTGCATGGTCCCTTTGGCAGTAGAAAATAACAGTATTCATGGGTTCTAGGAGTGAATGAGATTGTGGACATTTTGGCGGGCATTAGTCTACCCACTGCAGGCTGTGAGTGACAGATTTATGTTTTCTCCATACCTCTGATATTTGCCACTGACCAATTCTACCTAAGGCTCCATTGTGCATAAGACTTCTAAAAGGTTAAACAATAGCTTTAGAGTCAACTTGAGGGGAGACTATGAAAACAGAGATCTGGCCAAGTGTGAGATAGCAGGATGAGGGACACATACACTTACCGTATTGCTTCTAAAGCTGTCTCTCAGAAAACAGCCGCTGTGTAAGTATCAACCTGGAGATTTCTCCAACATTTTTTTTCCATTTTGCAGGTAGAAAATCTAACACTCAGATTAGCAAAGAACTCATCTGTGGTCACAGTAAATCCATGGTTAAGCAGAAAAGCTAGTCCAAACCCTCAGTGGCCCCATTTCATAACATTTCCCAAAGCATACTTACCCCATCAAGACTTGGTTATGATGTATGTAGAATACAGCACCACATCAAGAAAAATACAATCTTCATTTTAATTAAAATGAGCTTACAGTAACCTCTATAATTTTCTCTCTGGTATTTGTAAGTCATTTAATAAAATTCTTGCTGTAACTTTCAATAGTCCTGTGCCCTGTTCCGGGCCTCGCTCTCCCTCAGTTCATCATTTCATGGCTTGCAATGATCTCAAAACAGATCATTATAGTTGGAATGTCTGAAAGTTTGAAAAAGAAAAACATTTGCATAACCATGCTTGTGTGAAGGTATTTTCTGAAAAAAATGAGTTTTCTGAGAGACTAGATTAAAAACAGCTCATCTTCCCACTTGATTTCACTAAACTATTTTTCCTTTCTTGTCCTCATTGTTAGCACAGAGCATGAAAATTTCCCTGCAAGGATGAGCTAAGAAAGCTGCTGAATTTGGTTTCCTTATTGTGGCACCCACATATCCATATTAATCAACCCAGCATACCCTTGTGCCTCCTGCCATTTCTTTGATATCTGAGTAGAAGTTTTGCTATGGAACAAACTGTGTCTGTGTGAATTACCCCCTGAGGTGGATTTGGTATTCAGGAGCATGGCAGGGGCTGTGGAAGGAACCATCCTGTACATTTTGAGAGGAATCATGTCAATGTGACAACCATTAGGCACTTGTTTTCATTATGCAGAGAATCAAGAGGCAGAGCAAATCAGCTGGCTTTCCAGAGAATGTCACGCTTCTGAAAAAGCTGTTCAAAGTTTTACTTTTTTTGCTTTTCAGTTTGTTAAAATGTTTGTCCAGTGGAAGGTGAACTGTAAGAACTCAGCTGAGTTGAAACAAATAAAATGTCCTTTATGGTCCTCTCCTGGCTCTCTGCGGGGAGCTGGGAGAGCCACCAGGTGATCAAATGTACCTGGTACCAGAGAAAGGGCATGCTTAAGACTAAAAGGATTCTGTTGGCAAAAGAGAAAAACATGTCAACCAATTTTTTCTTTCTAAAAAGAAGAGATAATTGATGTTTTCCTCATATCCTGTAGGACCACAGAAAGAGAGGACAAAAACTGTCAATTAGAAGAGGTAAACTGAGAAGACTACTTGAATTTGACAAAGGTCAAGTTCTAACAATTATTCTTTCTGAAACCATAAATGCCTAAAAAGTAGTCAGTTATCAGGAAAAGTTAATTACTGAAGTTAAATTAAATTGTATTGAATTATAAAAATTTAGACAAGAAACACTTCTGTATTGCAATAGCATTGTTGATAGATAACCTATTTAAGGGCCATCTTACACATCTGATCCATGGTAATTAAATGTCCAGCTCCACCAACGTTGAGTTCCAAGATACAACATGGATCCTGAGCATTACAAACTCTACCAGAGCAAACAGAAAGCAACTACCAGCAGCACAATGAGAAAATAACTAGGGCCTCCACTGTGTCTGTTAGGTTTCTCGATCCTTCTCATGCTCACACATTGCTACTTCACCTCTGTTCACTGTACTTTCAAATATTTCTTAAATGTTTCAAGTCCATACAAAGCATTGGAAAGATAGAGAACAATATTTACATACATCACCACCACCACCACACCACGCAAAGGTAGAAGAGCCAAAATTAAATTTTGTTCTTCTTCCACTGATGCAAGGTTTATGATGTGCCAGTTTGACTGCATGACATTTCTCAAGCACAGCATTTCATTGTGTCAAAAGCACTTTGACAAACAAAATCAGATAAACCCACCACTTTTAATATCCCTTATCTTTTTATTCATTCACCAGACACTGGCAAAATCATCAGGGAAGAGGACTCAAGTCTATTGACTTTTTATTGTGTAAAGGTGCTGAAAAGTTCTGAAAGACTGGAGGTGAAAGTGTCTTCTTTGCAGTAACACAGCGTAAATAGAGCCCTAGGCTTGAACTAAGAATACCTTGGGAAGTCTCCCCGATTTTGGGGGGGGGGTCCTTCTAGGATCAGGTCTGCATAACAAAGATTGCATTTCAAATTGTAAAAAAGACCAAATTATATAAGAAACAAAATTTGAAAGTGCATTACAAACTAAAGGAAGCATGAATGTCAGTGCAGTACATAATGATGTAAAAGCCCAAGTAGGAAACAATCAAGAGACTCCACACTTTTACACATCTTAAGAAGCTAGGCTTGTTCATAGTCCTTGGTGTGTCTCCAGTATATAACAGTTTCTTGCACATGGTTAGTGCTTATACCTATGTGATTAAAAGCAAAGAATGTGTGGATGATTTAATGAATGGGTGATATAAGAATAGCTACAAATAAATGAATCGGCACATACATAGTAATAGCAAAAATGGTCAATTATTTGTTAGTCAATAAGGAGGAAATTTTGGCTCCTGAAGGAGAATGAGTAGAAAAGAAGAAGACTTTGGAATGGGGCAAGAAAGGGAAGTACAGATGGGGAAAGGGAGCAAAATTTTTTTGGAAATGACAAAAGGGACTTTGGAGATGGAAAAATGGACCAGTTGGCCTGGAACAATGGGCAGATTTGAGGGAAATGAAAGGTAAGAAAGAGGATAGTGTGGGAATAGTTGATGGAGAGCTGTACATGCATAAATGAAGCATTTTCTGTTATTTGGCGGGCTAGATGTTCAAGAGAACTCAGAGTAAACAATAAATATTACACAAACTCATGAGGTAGCAGAGGAAATTGCTCAATAACTTGCCAATGAGAAGTTGTATACCAGGTCTAAGGGAGCAATAAATATTGGCTCAGTGCCATCTGGGTGGGTTTTCAGGAAGGAGGTGGCTCCTGAGAAGGTGTGTGAATCTTTGGTAGTGCTTGGCACAAGAAATATGGAGTCAAGGAAGTTGTATGAATTTGGTTCTAAAGGAAATAAGGTTTCTGAGCCAAACCATTATACCACTGGACCTTTACTTTAGTCACCCCATTCTCACAACTTCACCCCTCACTGAACTCTTCCTCTGGATTCGTACATCACATGAAGGTGCACCGTTGATTGCAGTCTGTCGTCTTTTGTCACTCTCTTACATTTATTGTAGTCTCACCTCCTACAAGAAGAAAGTAAGTTATGTGTCCTTACCCTGAATACCACCCTGTGCTATTAAGTCACTGAGAAGAAGCTACCCATGGTTAATCCCTGCACTGAACGTCTTTCTACACACTGTGTTTGCAGCAATGTCCTTTATGGCTCCATTCTCAGTTTTATCCTTCTGCCCTCTGGAGCCGTCCCTGCCTGGATCTATCTCTTCATTCTGCCCCACTGCGCCATTTTGTTCTTCTCCTTGGAAGTTTACACTGACTAGTCCTCGGCTTTTGACTTCTTCCCCAGGACCCTGGTTTAGATCCTTGACTAGGTTACGGCTGCCCTGGCTAGTTTCCCACTTCTACCCACCAGGATCACATGACTCATTTCTGTGGCTTGGTCTGGCAATGATCTGATGCTGCAGAAATTCTCCAAATCAGCTACTATCTAAGAAAGCACCAGAACACACAGTACATTCTTAATAAATATTTTAAGTAATTTTTCAAATGTTTGTATTTTTCCCTTCTGACAGTCCCACAAGTTTCTTTGGATTAGGGATATGATGCCTGTCTACGAATATTGTTGGGCACAGAGATCACTCTCCTGTAGTGAGACCCACCCTCCAAATTCAAAGAACAATTCCTTTGACCTCTACAGAGGCAGCTTTCTTTGAGGGGTCCATGTACCGAGGGCAGAACTGCAGACTTCGTGAACTGCATTTTAAGCACAGCACATGGCGAGCACTCTGTGTAACTTCCCTGTAAGTTAGACTAGTACTTATAATGAAAGGTTTGTGAGTTCAGAAAGCCCCAGGGTATTCGAAAAGACAGTTCAGCTTCCTGTCTGGGAAGAAAATGACAGCTCTCCTCACTGGGATTAAGCTTCAGATATTCAAGAGGAAAAAAAGAAAACGTGTGAGTGATGCATTGCACCCACTGCAGGAGATGCCGTGTCTCTTGAGCATTACCCCTGTGGAATCTGAAGCCTAATGTACTGCCAGTGCACTGAGGTGTTGGGGATCCTTTCAGGAAGGGATGGTGTCTCTCCAGCTCCAAGGACCACCCATGAGGTACCGGATGGATGGCAGAACAGCCAATCCATCCCCCTTCCAGCAGCAGCATGTTTCCTGAGGACTTTTCAGACCGGCATCCTTATTCCAGCTCTGCTTCTACTCAAGTCTTGGTTATTCTTACTCTTTTGGATGGCAGCAGCCAATTTCACTCTAACTCTCTAGTCCAGAACTCACTGCCCTCAACTATGTGGTCTCCTCACCTGAAAAAGTGACTGAAACCTCAGTTAAATCATTTTCTACTAAAACCCCTTCAATGATTCTGTTTGCTACAGAATAAAAAATAGAGCAAACTATCAGAGCATAGAAAGTTTTATATGAGCTGGCTCGAGTCCAGACTCTCATCTGTCTGTCCACCCCACCTACCAATATCTGCCTTCTCCTTTTCAAATTGATAGTATTAAATTATTTTTCATTATTTTTAATTTTTCTAGCAATACCATGGTATTCAGAATGCCCAAACCTATAGTTATGTTGCTTCCTCTGCCTGTGACAACATTCCACTCCTTCTTCGCTTGGAGAATTCTGTTTTTCTTGAAGATTTAGCTTACATATCAATCAGGTTCTCTATGTCAGGTCCTCCCTGACCGTCAGCAGGCATGATTAGACACCCAGTTTCTCTGTAACCCCCACCATCCTTTGCACTACACTATCAGCACACTCCTGTCTCCAAGTTGGCTTTTGCTGGTTCACAATATTATCTATCCCACATTCTGTTTTGAATTCTTGAACTCAAGCCAGAGTAGAGTCTCATGAGTGTGAGCAATCCCAAATAAGATCCTCTAGAATTTCCATTATTTCCAAAGAATTCAGCACAGCAGTGGTGTCTCAATAAATATTTCTTAAACAAACGAAAGCAAGTATATGTATGAAGCTTCCTTAGGCAATGATTAAAACACACGAAATATGAACACATGTTGAGGGTCAGGCAAGGTGGGGCTAATGGGGAATCTGAACAGTTAAATGAGTAAAGCCAGAGCTCTAAAATAAAAACTGAGACAACTGAGAAGTGCTTGAAATGAGATTTGATGCATTCCCATTACCAAGAGCTGTAAACTAAAGCTTTTGGAAAAATAGTATTATCTTTGAATTTCTGAAGGAGAGCTTGGGTGCCTTCTGTAAACCTCCAGAATATGATTTATTGTATTATTGACTGGGAAAAGGAAGATTTACCCTGGGGAATGATTTAATGATAGTCTCTAAGGAGTCACAAAGGTGTCACTTGACTGTGAAAATGGAGGTTTGAAAGAGAAAGAAGAAGCTGTATATATAAATTATGCAGTATTTTGGTGCTTTTGATATTATGTCTCACAAAAGGCTAATGCAAAGTAAGAGGAGAGCAGAGAAACTTTTTGATTAAATAACAAAGCCAGATTAATATTTAAGGGCCAGAGTATCTATGAGTGTGGACAACTAAAAAGGGAGAGAAATGATTAGAAGAAATATTTAAGGTTTTGCATGAGCAATGATTTAGTATATTTTGTTTGGCAGGTCAACGACAAGAAAAGTGCAGTAAAGTACCAAGATCAGCGTCTCCCTCCCCAGCCTTCAGCCATACTAACTGTCATTTTCAAGATCTGCAATCATTATCCCAGAAGAAGCACTATCTCAGTCTTTCGTGCTGCTACAACAAATTACCTCAGATTGGGTAATGTAGAAAGATCAGAAATTTATTTTTCACAGTCTGGAGGCTGATCATCCAAGGCACTGACTGTTTAGTGTCTGATGTGGAACCATCTCTGACTCTGCAGCCTCCAGAGAAGGGAACACAGTTTCTTTACATGCAGGAAGGTACAGGGGTAAAAACAATGGAACTCTCAGTCCAGCCGCTTTATGGGGGCCCTTAATTTCATTCCTCAAACTATCTCCCAACAGTCACACCTGGGTTACTATTCTCACCTTGCTTCAATGTGAATTTTAGAGGGAACAAAAAACTCTCAAACCATAGTCCCCACTTACTTTGAGTCACCGTTGCATAGACTAAGTAGGACCAAAAGCATTGAAAGAGGTGGGATAATATGTAAATTCCAGAAGCTTCTTAGATGCTTTCTCACCACAACAATGTGGTTCAATGAAACAGAAACAAAACAGACATGAAAATGCTCTGAGAACATTCAGGGCTTGGGTCAGGCTAAGTGCAAGAAGAAGAAGCAGATGACCCTCCTTTATGACTACATCTACACTGCATCAAGTCTGACAATCTCAGCCAAGCATAGGCAGTGCTAGAGGGCACTGTGAACTAAAGCCATTTTCCAGCATACATTCTTTACTTAGAATCCATGCTTGCTGTGGTGGAAGAAATCTTCCGCACGTTTCTCAGCTTGTCAGCTCTGAAGCCTGTGAAAGGCCAAAGATTACTCCCTGATTACAGCAATGGCTTTGTTCCATGGTGAAATTGCCACTGGGAAGAGGTACCGATGTACACGTAGTCTTGTTTAGCAAGAGCCCATTATCTCTAGTCTCTTTCAGAGTTGCGAGGAAGAATCCACAGGCCTGGGTGTATCCTGCTTTTCCTTAAGATTTTTTTTTTCCAACTGTGTAACTGGGAGCAGTGTTCCACATCATACACCAATCGTGGAGCTTTAGCATCCAGGTTAGTTTCATCTAACAAATGCGAGCGAGCTGAGACAGTGTATCCACTGGCAGAGCTCTAGAGTTTAAGAGCATGTTGATCACTAAAGTCATTTAACAGTGTGCTTCTTTCGCACAACCTCTGCTTTTCCAACGCAAAAATCAGTGCTGACAATTGCTGATTTGTTTTTCCTCCTCTCACTGAAATCCTGAAAATATGTAAAAAAGAAGCCCCCTACCCTGCAAAAAAGTGAAAGCTGAAACACGAATTAAAATAAAGTATACGTCAGCTACAGGCGAGTACACCGTCAACATGGAGCCAAATAGTAAGTAAATTTTGGGTGATACTTCGTGAGTTTCACATTAGGGGAGCCTATGAAGTCGATTTGCAAACTGGGGAGTTATTATTCAGCTTTCTGTTGCTGCAGTAAAATTTAAGGAAACAGAATTTACAGAAAGAAAAGTTTATTTTTGAGTCATTTATCAGGAGTGCCACTTCATAATCATTTCTCCTCATGGTCTCTGGCCCTGTAATGAGGCAGCACAACCGGGCACCCGCCTTACTGGATGGCGCTATGTTCACGGCAGCTCACCCACCGCAGTTTGCTGTCCCACACGCCAATCATGTCTGGACACGCCCTGACACACAGCTGGAAGTGCACCTTATTAATTTTTAGGCAGTTCTCAATCTAATTAAATTGACACTCAAGATGAACCATCACAGGGAGGTTAAACCAAAACCAGGAGTCACATTCAAATATCTTCAGCTGAGAAGCATACTAAATGAATGAAGCATAAATGTTATAAAGTAGGAGAACTTTGCACAATGGAGAAAAAAATTTACTTATCTAATTTTTTTTGGCGGGGAGGGGGGAGGCCGGGGATAGAACTCAGGACTGCTTGCAAGGCAGGTGCTTATGCCGCTGGGCTAAATCCCCGGCTCCAATTTATCTAATAGTTTCAAATTTAATTGTTAAAAAAAATAACCTGCACCAAACTGAAGACAATTGAGGTTTGAATCGGCTTATGCAACATTCGCATGTAGACTCTGTGGCCTATAATTTCTAAGGTCACTTCCAACACAATATATCTGTTCACAGATTTATACCAATATTGCAGAACAATAACATTTAAATTCTTCGAGGCTCTGGGACCTAATCTGACTGGAGTCATCACTCTGATTGTGTGTGTGTGTGTGTGTGTGTGTGTGTGTGTGTGTGTGTGTGTGACAACAAATAGAGATGAAGTTGGGGTGGGAGGAAAGAAATGATATTTTAATAAAAGCAAGATAAATCCAACAACAAAAGGATCTCTAAATGGGAAACATCTGATAACAGTATTCAGATGAGATGGGGTGGACTAAGGGTGGTATGGCCATGGACTGGCAGCAGTATTACTTGCTATGATGATGCTCTCTTTAGACAGTCAAGAGAAATGCATCCCAGGCTTCCTTGGGGACCATAAAAAAACCAAGAGGTTCCAGAGAGTAAGCAGCTTATTAGAAGAAATGCATCAAGAAAGCTCCAAAACAAACCAAGGTATCCAAAAATACAAACTCATGCATTCAATAATGAATACATATCAATCAGTATTGGGCACCATGTATAAGGTGTTCTGAGATCATACACAAAGAGAAGTAATTGTGTGGGAGTCTAGGAAAGCTCTGCAGAGGAAATAATCTTTGAATGGAGCCTTGAAGGATGAATTTTTGATGACAGGCAGGACAGGTAAGGGGTCCTAGGTGGAATGGGAAATATCATACAAATGCCAGGAAGAAGGAAGAAAAAGATACATTTGGGAAACACAAATAGTTCATTATGGTGGGACAGACAATATCACCATTTAGAGGAAATATCATCAGATAAAAAATATAAGCTGTGTGATCTGAGAGAATTTACTTCATTTCTCTGAAAAATACTTTTCAGAAAAGTAGTAATGTACCTATTTTACAGTTTCCTTGAGCTTTAAAAAAGCTACTGTGTATGATAGCAAGACTTCAATAAATTTGTTTTTCTGATTAGCACAAATAGCTGATATAATTTCAAGGCAAAACAAAACTTTACGTCTTTAATCTTCTCCAACATTACCTAATTGGGTAGAGGATGTGGTGGTTCATGACCCAGCCCTTCCATTCAAGACTGAGGCCTTCATTTCCCCAGCTGCTAGATGTCTTGGCTGTTGATAAATGTCTTTTGTAGCACAATCTAAGAATTGCCCTCTGCCAATGGCAATCTGCTTGTGTAAGTCTACACTCTCAAAGTCAACCTGCATGCAATGAATGATTGAAATAAAATGAAAAAGTACAAGTTCCCAGCCATCTTGCTTCAGTTTGGAACAATTCTGCAGGAGCCTGTCATACTCAGAGCTCTCTGGAGGCCAGGCTGAGGCCGCTGTTGTAACTGCACCATAATTGAAGCACCAGTCCTGCTCCTCTCTCTTCCCTACTGGTGCTGGCCCCTGTGTTCTTTAACAAACTTCTTGATGAAATCTCTAGCTCAATATGTGTTTCCAAGTAACCTGACCCAAAGCAGTTACATTCTGTTAATGTGCTGCAACATAAGAACCTCAATGATTCACCTTAAAATTTATTGACCAGGGCCTAAGGCACAACTACCTTGCCCTGGGCAGAATCCCACCCTGGAGAAGTGCTTGCAGTGGCCTCAGGGTACTCTAAGTAGTATTTCTGCTGAAGAGCTGACATAGAGGGCATAGACTCCTCGCCTTGGAGATTTGAAGAAGAAACAAGATTTGACAATTCCATGCTCTCCAAATCTGTAAGATGCCACCAAACAAAGGCAGAAGAAAACAGTTTTCACAGCACAGAGCCCTACGCATTTCCTACTCCCTCACCATTATGAGGAGGGATTTCCTGCCCTGAATCTTGTCTTCATTAGCATGACTGCACACCCTAAAGTTAGCTCAACACAGCAGTAAACCTCAGTGAAAGCACCAGACTCAATTGCATGAAACTGTTCTTGCACAGGAACTGGGAGGCCACCATTGGAAGATTTGGTCCTCTAAAATATTAGGAACAGGAAGGGAGAGAGCCTGGAGGAGCATTTGTTTCCTTCTAGATGAGAGACCAGGTGAAGGCTTAGGAATATAATCAGGAGACCAGGCTGTCTGCTTCAGAGTCCTGAGACCGGTACCTGCTTGGGCTCTCTCTGTGGTGGAAATGGGCTGGCTGCCTTTCTGAAGTTAGCCTCCCCTTTCCCTACCCCACTGCTAAACAGAATTCAGAATGGATGCTTAATGCTAACACACCCAAAATGCATTTTTACTGAAAGAATAAAGCTGTGCTTGGCAAGGCTTCTCGATTTTGCAAACAGAAAAAGACAAATTTACAGGAGTGAGAATGACTTTCTCACTTACTTTAAAACACTTTGCACTTTGTTGAAGAAGTCAGCAGAGAACTTCACTCAAAATCCACTAAAACAATGACTGGGTCATTAGCAGAGACTAGTAAGAGTTAGATTTCAAGCTCCCATAATAAAGAAAGCTGTTTAATAGACCCTTAGCACCCCCTCATAAAGCTCAGGCATAAGAAATTTTTGGAAAAAAAAATTTCCAAAAGAGACAAAAAAAATTCAAAAAATTATACTCATTTTAAAAAATTATATTCGTTTCTCATAGAAGAAATGAGTAGAATAGTGGTTACTAGATAGTAGAACAAGAGGAAGAATAGAAAGAGACTGGGTAACAGATACCAAAAACAGTTACAAAGAAAAGATAGCACACACAGCAATCAGAATTTAGAATGATGTCTTATGTATTTTATAAAGTACCACAGGAGAGGAGTTAAAACTTCCCAACACAATGATAAATGTTTGAAAAGATGAAAATTCTAATCTGATTAAACACTGTAACCACTGAATAAGAGTATGTTACAGAACAGTCACTTGTATCACTTTCTCCTCAGTTATATCTAAGAAAGCATAGTAAATAGTAAACTGCTGAATGATTTAGAAATGTGTAACCCCAAGATAATCATAAACATCCACGGATGCCTCCAATGCTTAAAATGCTATGGATATGCCAGTGACTCAATTCATCTGCAGCCCAGATTCTTCTCTGAACTACAAATTTGATTTTCAACTGTTCACTTCGTAACTCACTAGGAAGTCTAATAAACCTGTTGAATGGAATATGCCTGTTTTAGTTACTTTTCTCTCATTCTTGAGACAAAATCAGGGAAGCAAAGATTTATTTAGTTCACAGTTTGTGGAGGTTTCAGTCCATAATCAGCTGGCTCCAAGGCAAGGTGGCATGGCACTGGGGCAACACTCTAAGGCAACGGTAGACGGCAAAAGCAACAAGAGCAAAAAACAGGGGAGAGTAAGCCTCTTTTCCTCCCTTACATTGTAAGCAGACCACTGTCTACGGCAGGTGTAGCACTCACAGCATCTCTATGCCCTCCTCTGGCAGAGGATGAGGCTGTTTACAAAACAAAGACCCTAAAAAAAACATAAAACAAAAAACAAACAAAAAAAAAAAAACAAAGACCCTGGCCCTCTGCTAAGCCACATAATTAAACATCTAAGGTTCTCAAGTTGATACAATGTGTCAACCATCACAGTGTGAATTAGCCTTTCATTTAATTTCATTTGCATGTTTTGTTTTGTTTTGTTTTGTTTTGTTTTTGAGAGAAATTCTCACTGTACACCCCAGACTGGCCTTAAAATAATGATCCTCCTGCCTCAGCACCTCAAGTGCTGGGATTATAAACATGTGTCACCTCTCTGGGTCAAAATCGAACTCTTGGGCTAGGGGTTTATCTCAGGGGCACAAACACCAGCTTGGCAAACACAAGGTTGTGAGTTCAATACCTGGTACCAAAAAAAAAAAAAAAGCAAACTCTTGATTATTCCTTCTATATTAAATAGTTTTTCCATTACTAGGACAAAATACCTAACATCCTCAATTTAAAGGAGGAAAGGTTTATGTTGGATCATGATTTCTTAGATTTTTAGTCCACAGTGAGCTGACTCTTAGAGAAGAATATGGAAAAAAGACACGTTAAAAGAAAACAGTATATACCTCTCACAAAAATTTAGAGGTAGACAGGCTGAAATATATTATAATTTGAAGCACTGGGTAGAGTGTCTCAAAGTGATCTTGTCTCAGTAAGAAGTAGTTCTCAGCTCAATACCACTCTAGTCTCAACCAACAAGTCTTGAAAGAGCAGAAAGCATTAAACTACTGGAAGTGTATTAACTGTTAAGATCTTCAGGTTAGACTGTGAAGATTCCAGCTAGAGAACAGTCCTGCAAGTTTAACACTGTCAATATTTGAATGATATATGTTGGGCAATAAGAATACATTAATAAATTTTTTATAAAGGGCCCATTATATCTAGATTTGAATGAACAAATACTATAGAGACATGACATATAGTTCAGTATCCAGGTCAGGTGATTTAGAACCAGGTACTAGTTAAAACTCTAAATATCTTAGAGAGTTTCTGGGAACCACTGAAGAAGGGAGAAGAGTATTTGTGTGAAAAGTCGTAGAATAGAGTCACAGAAAAAACATAGATATATCAGTAATATTTTTAGGAAGTTTTCTTATTATGTACAATGTAATGTTCTCCAGTATTTCTAGAAAATATTCAGTAAAACATCTAGATTCTGAAAACTTTTCTTCGTGGATTTGGAGTTGAATTAGTGTCTTGTCCTCAGATGTAACATTTCACTGTCATATATACTGAGGTAAGAACGGAGAGCTCGAGATCTTAGTTTTTAGAATTTATTTTCATTTGTATATGTTTCTGTACATCATGGTCACACTCATGTAGAGTTGGCACATGTACCGTAACGCATACTTAGCCCTTTCTTCCTCCTTTTCCTGCCCCTCCCTTTGCCCTCTATCTCCTGTTCTACATGCTTCCTATTATCTTTTATTTGCTCTTGATCTATAATTACATTTCTAATATAAGTAAAATCACACAACATTTAAACTTGTATGTCTGATTTAGTTCACTTAATACTATGGTCTCGAGGTGCATCCATTTTCCTACAAATATATTTGAGGGAAAAAGCAGTATTTTTAGAACCTGGAACCTCCGGTATTCCCTCATCTTAGTGGTACTGGGTAGGTGAGAGATGGTTATTGCAGAAATTCTGTCATATAATTATTACTGTGTCATACAATATCATGGAATCCCATAATATACCTTTCTTTAGACTGAATGATACAGATTAATCATATCTTATTCCTTGATTCAAAAATAATTTTGAATGTGTATATGTTAGCTCATTTTCTGTTAAAATAGCAAAATTCCTGAGGCAGGTTTACTTTATAAATAAAATAGGTTTATTTAACATAATTTTGGAGACTAAATATTGAAACTCACAGCATGGGCTCAGAGGAATTGTCTTATATGCCAGTGGAAAAGATTGCACTTCAAAACAGTGAGCTAAAGAGTGATTTGGGGTTTGTAATTTGCTCTCATAAAACCTCACTCTTTCAAGAGCTCAGCTCACTTGTTTCCTTCCAGAGCAGCCTCCAATTATCCTAGGACCTCACATTAGGACTTCTCCCTTAAAAGGTCTGCCACCGCTCAGGTTTTCCACTGTCCAGACCAAACGCCCAATATATGAACTCTTAGGAAACACACGGAAGCCACATCCACACCCTGGTGGCTCTGAGACTTCTCTGAGACCAGCTGTAGGCTAAGAGCACTTTTGTATAGTTTATCTTATGACTGAGATGCTAAAGAGAATGAATGATTAATAGTGTAGGCAGACAAGAAGTAAAGTAAGTAAACTAGAAACAATGTTATGTGATGATATTACAAAAATTCAACCAGGCAAAAAGGAAAGTTTTGAAGGGAGGACTTTTTTTTTTAGACGAGGTCTCACTATGTATCCTTGTTGATCTTGGGCTCCTAATTTAGCATTCCACATACCTAAGACCACAGGTGCATATCATGACACCTGGGCTCTGAAAAATTTTTATATAGTGGTCAAAAAGGACCTCACTAAGAGAGTGACATTTGAGTAAACTGTAGGAAGAAGTAAAAGAATCTTAAGGTCAGTGATTCAGAGAGAGGAAATAAGAAATGCTAAGATATTCCCAAGAAATCAGAGGCCAGAGTGCTAGACAGAAAATGGCAAAAGATGAAGAGGAAAAATGGAGCAGGAGTAAGGATAAAATCATAGAGGGCCTAGGAAACCATTCTGAGACTTTAACTTTGAGTGCTGTAAGAAGCCCTCAGGAGATTTAGAGCCACTTTTTCTGCCTCAAAGTAAGGGCTGAAAAGACACTGCAAGGACTCAAAATTGGAGTTTAAAAGATGGTAAAAGATGATGGTGGCTGAAACCAGAATGGTAGCAGCAGAGATGGTGACAAGTGATACAGCTCTGGATTTATTCTGATGATTAAGACCACATAATTTGCTGATGGATTTAATGTCAGTGATTTGCACGCTACATGTAGTTTCACCTGGAGAGACATTCAATCCCTTTTTAATACGAACTACAGGCCTGTACCGAACCTGAAGAGCCATGAGCAAGGTCTAAGCTTAGAAACACATCTTTACAGAAAAATGAGAAGATTAAATCACTATTTTTTTAAAAAATAGTTATATAGTCTTTTGTAGCTGCTAAAGAGAGAGACTGAAATTTAACAGTATCAATCTTGATCGGCTTATTTTGAAAGAAATTGAGTTTAATCTCAATAATAAGGCATCATTTCACCTAAATCAAAATATAGTAACTGAAATGCTGAATGGAAATTTTTATTTTTCATTTTGGGAGTGACTAAGAAAGAAAGAACTAAAGATTTCGCTTACATTATTAATCTTCATTCTCTTTTGCATCTCAGTCACAAATCTTCAATTATAAGGAATCCTTGCTCACTCTGGTATAGGTATCTCTTGGTTTCTCATCCCGGTATTGACATAAAATCAAGTCCAGGAGTGGGAGGTCCTCACTGCGTGCAGCAGCCCACCCCAGGCTCTGGACATGATGGAGTATTGCAGCTATTTCTGTCCAGCTGCAGTTCACTTTCAATTTTTTGCAGCTGCTCTACTTGTAGATGGTTTGGGAACCAAATATGCCTGTTAGAAGTGGAGAGTAAGAGATTCTTGTTTTTTCTTTCCCAAATACACACCTTATCTCTCTCAGGTTTTTAAAAAATCAAATATCATTAGGTTTCCAAAAATATTTGTCTTGGAGCTTTGGAAGAATTCTTACTTGGTGAGGAAGTGTTATTTCAGAGAAAGCAGAGAATAAATCTCCTAATGATGTAGACGACCCAAACAATCGCAGGGGCTCAGTTGCCCAAGGCAGACCCGGGCTTTCTATGGATTCCCTGTTTAGTTGGGAGCCTTTGGGAAATGATCTTACTTGGAAATACTCCAAGAGGAAGCCAATTAAAGTCCAGCAGGACCAAGAATGCCTTATTTTTGATCACTAATCAAATCAACACTCAATAACCACACCAAAGGAGCCAGAGAGTAGTGAATTGATATGATGCCCTTAAAATATATAATGATAGTCTCACTCTTGAAGGGACATTTGAAACCTGGGGATCAGTAGATAAAAGTGAGAGCTGTACATTTTAGGCTAACTTCCCTACCTCTACCCCATGTTTGGTGGCCACCCAGAGAAAAAGTAATTATCACATAGTTGGGACCAGAAATATCTGAATTCATGGCCTCCAACTCCTGAGGATGTCAAAAGGGATTTTTCAGACTTAGATATGTGCTGAGACATTTTCCCACTTTGTTCTCCTTTGTCTGCTAATATTTCAGTGCACTTTTTCCTTGAGTTTAGTGGTGTTCTCATGTACTACAGATTTCAGAAGCTAAACCTGCAGGTCATATATAACACCAACATTGCTTGCCCTGAACCTGAGCAGTATGAATTGTAGGTATTGGAGCTCCCGGTGTTTAGTTATGGTTAATTTATAACTAAACACACCAGTATTTAGTGAAACAAAAAGGTCATTAGTGTCTTACCAGGAAGCAATTAAATTAACAGCTCAAAGCCATTCATCAAATCACAAAACAGATGCTGAACTCCTCCGTAAGAAATCAGATTCGATAATGCAGGAAAAGAACTAAATTCAAAACATAGCCAAACACTCCCACCTCCCTCAGCTTCTCTCAAAACAAAAGTCTACCTCTTTCATCTGTAGCCAGAGTCCCAGAGCTCTTTACATTTCAGAGAAGCCCGTAGAGAAAGGGAACTAAAGAAATCAACCGGAACAATTCCCCAGACTTACTCATGAAGTCATTCTCTTTCCCTACCACCCACCAACAGTACTGCCCTCATTAACCATGCACATTTTGGCAGCCAAACTATGGGTAGTAAGATTATTATCATATAATAAAACAATATGTTCAAATTATGTGACATGAAGTAGAACATTAAGTGGTATTTATACCCCCCTTTCAAAGAAATCATCAGGTATCATTGTCCTTGGTAATTTTTTTTAAATGTTTATTATCTAGCACATACTAGGAATGTGATAGGGCTAAACACTCAGATCAATAAACCACAGTTCTGCCCTTAAGGAATGTGACCTAGGAAATGTGAAGGAACAATACAAACACTGCATATTAGAATAGCCATGGAGTTTGAGAGCCAGAAAAACCGGATTGTGGTCTTGACATTGTCATTTATTAGCCAATTGATTTTGGAAAATGAGTTTAATTTGCCTAAGCCAGCAGGTTCATATGTTAAATGGAAATGATGCTTAACTCACGGAGTTGTTTTAAAAATAAAACAGGGAAATGATGTTTCAGCAAAAATTAGAGGGCACATTCAGATGAGAGTAATTTGAGAAAACTGACATAAAAAGACTATAAAAGTGGAAGCAAGTTGTAAGGACACCAGACAGAACAATATAGCAGCACATGGCCAATAAGGGTGGGTCTCTCTCTGCATGATGGAGAGAGAAAGTCAGTTGCCAAAACCCCAAACACTGGGGCAACTGTACAGAGGGTATCCTAGAGAAGTTAGGGTCCTTGGTGGACTTTACAGTGGTCTTGGTAGTCCTTTCCTCAGTTTCCTGCCTGGGTTCTTGAATTGGCCAACTCAATATTGCCCACTGAGATAGTGCATATGGTTTATTGTCCAAGCCCACAGAGCAGGATGTAAAAGGCTAGAGGAAGGATCTAAAAGGATCAACCCAAATTAGTCACAAAATCAAGGATGCATTGTAATGTAAATGATCTTAGTTGTGAATGATTGCTATGCATGAAGTATAGGATATGCACACTTTATCATTTACTCGTATGTGAAAGATGTAATTATTACTTTCAAGCTATTTTATGAAATATCTGGGGCAAAACAATGTTAAATAATTTTAAATGGATAAGTACAGTAAGATATCACAATGAAATTTGACTCTAGCTTTTATAGGTATGACGATTCTATCTCTGTCTGTCTTTCTTTCAATATGAACCTATTAATGAATTGATATTCTAAGATTTCCCACAGCATTTCTTCTATAGGAGGAAATTTCTTAACTGCACACAGCCACTGGGTATTGTTGTAACATATTTCAAGTTGTCCCCTTCAGTCTGCAGTGCCTCACTTTCTTGGGTAATTACTTAAAGAGGTGATTAAATCAAACCATTCACACCATTAATGCCCTTCTAAACTGCGGGATGAGAAGATAAGATGCAGGTTATTGTTGCAGACATAGATCAACATTGCCACATTCTCCACTTGCTGTTAACTCAGTGTGACTGTGGGCATGCCACTTAGCTGGGTCTCCTTAACTTGTTTCCTCACCAGTAAATTGGCAAAGCTAGGGAAGGAAGACAAATTGGGCAAGACAGTCTTTAAGGTCTTCATGCCAAAATTCCATATATTGATTATATTTTTCAAAGTAAGAAATTCTCATGATGTATCTTGATTCACTTAGTGATTTCTTGAAATAGGCTTACCCTGTCAGTACTCAGAATAGAGTCTGACATTGATTAGATTATGATTAATTTTTTTTTCCTAGTGGGACCCTTTCACCAAGAAAACCCTCTCCAAATTCCAGGACACACACAATCAGGAATAAAGGGAAAAATGTTATATAATTCAAAAATGAGAAAGGAATAAACACAATGAGAATACAAAGTTACCTTGCTGAGTATTTAGTATATGCCGGATATTCTACTAAGTGCTGCATAGGTAATAACTCAATGAAAAGTAGGAATCTCAAATTTTTTACTAGCTAGACAATGTCAGACTACATTTACTTCTTCATGGACTTCTAGCATTTCTTTATATTTTGTGAACTGTAGCATGATTTGTCTTTATCTTTTCAAGGATGTTGTGTACCATTAGGTGATAAGAGATAATGGTCTTCTCATTTACAGGTCGGATTTCCTTCCTGCTCATTATAAAAGACTGCAAGTCTTTAGGCACAGAGCTCTTCAGCCATGATGAACCCACTGTGCATAGGTGTAGCTTCTACTTGGACAACACCGACATCACTCCCATGACCATGAGGATGGTAGGTTGAGAACAGAGAATAAAGAAACTGATGCCTACAGGCCGGCCATGCTGCATCATGAATAACATAGCATCATTTCTGACCTAACAGTTTTATTTTCCTGCTACATCCAGAAAAGTATCAAGGACCACCTTGTTATCTTGCGAGTAGTGTGAAAGATCCTCCACAATTCTTAACAAGCATGTGACCTTCTTTTACCTCTTTTTAAAAAAAAAAAAGAGAGAAAAAGTCAGAAAAGAAGAACAAAAAGCAAGCGGCATAAACAACAACAGCAAACTCAAAACAATAACAATATAGGTTCTCAAAACAATGAAAGAATTTCAACAGTGGTTGTTATATTGCATATTTTTCTTTTTTTTCAATGAACTAAAAGAAAATTAAAGAAAATAGAAAAGCAGAAAAGAAGGGTAGAAAAATACTGAATTTTAAATATTACCTGTTTGAGTTTCATTTTTACTATCTATAAAATGATCTTTCTGCATCTTTGTTTTTCTGGTTCTTAGTTTTTGAAAATATTTCACGTGGATAATTTTAAAAAGTATCTATGTGTGCCTAGTACTTAATTTTCTTTTAAACAAACATGAATAATGCATCATTGTAACTCAAGTATGGGAGGCTCGGCAGAAGGAGCAAATATGCACTGTCCACCCACACTGGAAGGAGCCTTCATCTAGATGTTAGGGGCGATGGGAAAGAAACAAACTAAAACTGAACAAAAGAACATATAAAGTGAAGTAGTGATGAATTTCAGGAGGAAAAACAGGTGGAGATGTAAGTGCTGTTACTTTTAATAGCATGGTTGTTATGGATTAAGAAGTGGTGGCCAACTTAACACCAGCTGAATTAAGTCAGCATGGTGCTGAGCATAGATGGCCCACCTGAGGAAAGTTACCAGCATAAATAGAGATGTTGTGGGTTTCTCTAAGTGTTGCTGTTTTGAGCCAATGGTTCTCCTGGAGGAGCTTGTCATGACTAACTTCCTCAGTGTGAGTTTAACCATTGTCATCGGAGGAAATTGGGACCTTGTTGGTGAGAGTGACTACGGTTCACTTTGGGGGAGCTCTGGTCCTTACATTGAGCATCACTTCCTGGCTCCGCAGGGGAAGACATGTGCCGTTTAATCTTCAGGAGAAACTCATCATGCTGGCTTTCTGTTGTTATTGTCAGAGGAGCTTGGGACCTCGGTGTCGCTGAGGATGGCTGTGATGCTTTCAGGGCAGCCCTGGTCCTTGTTTTGAGCATGACTTCTCAGCTGCAGTGTAGAATGCTCAACCTACCAGCACAGCGCCTTCACTCCGGTGGCATAGACTTTCTAGCTTCCACCACTGACCTTTGGTCTTTCCCGATGCAGACCTGTAAAACAGACTGGCATGAGTCCTTCTCGTGGGCTCTAGACCTCCAGCTGGACTCGTGGGAGGCATTGTCATGGGTTCTAGGTCTTCATCTGGACTCATGTAGGACACTGTTGTGAGATCCTGGCCCTTGGCTGAATATTCTGAGTCTTTAGTGTTGCAGACAGATTTCCTGTACTTTCTGTGTTTAACGCTAGGTGACCATCATAAAGTAATACTATAAATTCTGTGTCCTGATTCTAATTGTTCTCCTCTCAACCCCTGACAACAGTGGTCAAGAAAGGACTCGCTGAGGACACAGAGTTTGAGCAGAAAGCTGATGGAGGAGAAGAAACATATGACAGAGATGAGATCTTTCCAGGCTAAGGGGAGTAGTTCCAAGATTGAAAAAGGTAGCTTAGTGTGTTATCATCTAAGAATTAATATGGTAATCACTGGCAAGCAGTCAACTCTCCTGAAACTCTGAAATATCACCTTTCCCTACATACACACATGACATAAACTCCTAATATTTCACTTTTTATTTGTCTCTGTAACTGAAATACATTCAGGGAAAACACAGATATAAAACTTTCTATCATTTCTTGATTTGCTTACTAGTTTTAATTTTTGGCAATTTTATCTATGGAAAAACCGTAATTATAAGCCTTTATATTCTTTCCTACTTTTCCTTAGAGTCAATCCAAGTGAGAGTTCTGTAGAAAATAAAAGAAAACAAGACAAAATAATTAAACTCAGAGTTTTACTCTGAGTTTGTTATTTGTTGTCTTGGAAACTTGTTTTTCCCAACTTCTAGAAGCCTGAGTGAGAATGTGTTTTCCACTGCTCAATCGGTGTGGCAGGCTTAAAGACAGAGTTTTGATAATTTGGGAATTAACTTAAAACTCATAAATCTAAACATACTTTCACATTGAGGAAAGAATAATAGTGATTTTTAATGTGTAATAGAAAATGTTTAGCACACTGAAAGAGCCAATAAAGCCATTTAGAAATAAAATATATGTACCATACTTTTTATTAATTAGGGAGCAATTATTAAAATAAGTGCTAATTAATGTCCTTCAAAAACATGTAAGCTAACACATGAAGGGAGGAAATTTCTGGTAAATGATATAAAATATTTGGAAAAATCTCTGGAGACATTCAGATCATACCAGATGTGCTGGATTCATCTCTCTATATGCAATGTTAGGGTCCTTAGTAGCATAATAAATTAAGCCTTGTCAGTACTAAAACCAAAACAGAAAACATGATACATGTAGCCAACATAATTCTTTCAGAGGATAGATGGGGAACTAAACTAAGGAACCTCAGCATTTAAGTCATAAAAAAATGCCCGCATGTCCAAAGAAATACATCAGGGTATTCAAGCACCAGTTCAAAATAACCTGACCGTCATTTTCACTCAGATTCTGTTTCCTACTAGATTACTCATATGAAGATGCTGGCTGCAGAAATTCTGCAATAAGCAAGAACACAAACTCCATAGAGCACCCATCGTAACTTCTTAGTAATTTGGAAGTGAAAAATACTTGTAAAACAGTTTAGGGCAGAACCATTCTACACTAAGAAGCATTGCTGAGAACTTGGCCACTGGAATGTCACAAAGGAATATGGTCATTGATCTGACTCCAACAGATTTGGAAAAATTGGTAACGGCATCCAAGATATTTTTTTCTTACCACTCCTTGAAATTCTCAGAAACTCATATTGTCCAGTTATAAGAAGTCAACCTGCTTAATGGTATTAAAAGTCCCAGTGTTGGAGGATGTGGTTTCCATCTATGCTTTTGTCGATTTACAAGCAAAGTTTAGAAGCAGTACAATTCTGTAATTAAGGGAGTCTCTGGAGCCAGACAGAGCTCAGGTCTTGGCTGCACTACTCAGACAAATTGTTCAGCTTCTCTTTACTTTAGTTCTCCATCAAAGGAGAGAAGATAATGACTGAAGCAACACCAAGGACTACCGGGAGGATTAAGTAAGTTAACGAATACAAAAGTTTAGATTAGTTAGTGTTTCGTATAAAGCAAGCCCATATCTGTGGAAGGTAGAGAACTCAAGATGGAGAGATTATCCTGTATGTTCTGGGTTGAAGCTAAATGTAATCCATTTCTTAAAGAGAGAGTCAGAGGGAAGTTTCACAGAGACAAAAGAAGAGTCACATAGAAGAGAAGGCAATGTGACCATGGAGACAGAAAGATGGAGCCACAATTCAAGTTATGCCAGCAGCCACCAGAAGATATAAGAGGTGAGAAGTGGATTTTCCCGTGGTGCCTGCAGAGGGAATACAATCTACAGGGCTGATGTGACGCTAGCTCTTAATTTCCCACTTGATCAGCTTTAGGGATGATTAGCAGATTAGTAAAATACACCTTTGGGTGTGTCTGGATGGGTCATGTGAACATGGCCATGGGAACCACATCCGGCCCCTGATCCTTCCTTTCTGGGTCTTTCACTTACTTTCTGGCCATCGTGAGGTAGACAGTTTTCACCTACCGTGCCCTCCTGCCACATGTTTCTGTCAGTATCTACAGACCATGGATGGAAACCACTGAAACTGAAGCAAATTAAACCCTTTCTCCCTTAAGCTGTGTATGGCAGGATTTTAGTCCAGCAGCAGAAAACTGACAAATACAACGGACCTGCAGGACAGTGACACAGAACACATGCCCGGTGTTTTGAATCACAAGATTTGTGGCTGGTTTAATTGCAACAAATAAAAATATGTATAATCATAAATAAGATAAAGATAAGATAAGATACTTATCCATCTCTTTATATCTCCCTGCATCCAAAATATCTACTAGATGGCTTTAGAGTCCTTTCCTCTAAAAGCAGAGTATATATTCCCAACTCACTGATGTGGGTAGATGGGGCAATATGTCAGCTCTAAGCCCTGGCCCTAGGAATATCTTTTGTTTTCACTTCCTCCCTTGATCTCTGGCTGTAACTGTGAGATGGACACCCAGATAGTCCATTAGTAGCAAACTGTAGGAGCAGAAAGCAAATAGGACATGAACCTAGGAAGTGCAGCCAAATTTAGGCAGGACATACAAGAGCGAAATAAGTCATCGCTCAGTTATTCGCTATGCTACGATTATTCTTGTGATAATGGTGTAATATATCAAAGACATAAAACTAGTGATTTTTGGTAATAGCTCCCTAAACAGTTTAATATGTTAAAGTAAGGTTGACACTGAAGTAAAAATCTGAAACTAAGTCAATCATTTCACACACGGAAAAGAAAAAGGATAAATAAGAATAAATCCATCCATTGCTAATACTTGGAAAATGGTTCAAATGATTTAACTCTGCTAATTCCATTTGCCAAAGCCAATCCTGGATAAAGCTGTGAAAAGGCTTTGTCCATTTCCTTTGTATTTCAATTACCTTCATTTTCTCTCCATTAAATACCGACTATATTTGAGATCCTTTTTTGAATAAAAGCATGAAAAAGTATCATGAGAAAGAAGGTATGGTAACTGAGTTTTCTAGCCTAAAAGGTACTTGCATAGTGTTAATGATGTTTAATTTTACATTTCATCTTGGTTAAGATACAGTACCCACTTATTTAATCAAATACACTAATCAGAGTTGTTGTGAAATTGTACATAGATGAGGTTGACATCTAAATACTCTGTTGATCTTAAATAAAGGCGATCATCCTTGATGCTATATTGGGGGCTCACTTTATCATTTGATGGCCTTAAAAGCAAAATCTGGGTTTTATAATACAATAGAAATTCTGCTTCAGGGCCAGATATTTAGCTCAGCAGCGTAAGTGCCTGCCTGACAAGCGCCAGGTTGTGAGTTTGATCCCCAGTACAAAAAATAAAAAATAAAAAAGAGAGAAAAAGAAAAAGGAAAAGCAAAAAAGAAATTCTGCCTCAATGCTGAGTCATCAACCCTTGCTAGGATTCTAGCCTGCTGGTCTGCCCTATGTATTTGAATTTAACGGTTCCTGACACATGTCCCAATTTCCTCAAGATGAACTCTTATACAAAGCTTAATGTAGAATATACATTATAATTATCAATTGTGTATTATGTAGTACATTAGTAGTCAATGAGAAACTTATTTTAATGGTCACATATACAGACACATAGGTACACATGCATGCATGCACATGCGTGTTTGTGCATGTGGTGTGTGTGATTTGGTTCTGTTTCTCTGGAGATCCCTGACTAATACAATGGAGTAATTTGTAGTAATGGGAAGCGAGTTGCTCTCAGGAAGGAAGAATATAATTTCAGTTTTGAGCCAATACAAGAAAATCAGAACCCTTGCCAGGCCCCACGGGTTCCTCTTTTCTTTTTCCCCACTATGGAAACTTAGCTTTACTACATTTTTTCTCTTGCCTTTGTTTTCAGTTAGGCATCTGACATACCAATTGTGGTGAGCGTATTTGCTTTACCCAGGATTCTCTAATGCCATGTCCATTAATGTGTTTGGAACTTAGAAGCTTTGAGCTTCTGATGAAAGCAAGTAGTATCCCAGGGAAATAAACAAGAGCTCGAGAAGAAATGCCTCACCATACTCTACTGGAACAAGGTTCCTCTTTTGCAATATCCATGGACTGTTTTATCTATTCTTTCTGCCTTGAAAACAGTACACAGACTCTTAGAATCGGAATGAAATTGTTTGCTTGTTCTCTTTTTGCTTTTGTTTCTGTTTTTGTTTCAATACTAGGAACTGAACCAGGATCTTTTCACTAAGCTACATTCTGGTACTTTTTTTTTTCTGACCAGAGGTCTTGCTAAGTTGCCCAAAATGGGCTCCAACTTGCAATCCTCCTGTCTCAGCTTCCCAGGTTGCTGGGGTTATTGGCACATGCCACCATGTTGACCTCAAAATGCATTTGAAATGCCTTTCTGTTCATCTTCCCATTTCATGCTTAGATCCTTCTTAAAAGCATTATTGTTTATCCAGAACCTCCTTGAATGACTAAGTGAACACTCTTCTGTCTCTTGTACAGTTCTCCCTCCGTATTCAGCAGAGAAAGTGGAAGGACTCTTTCAGTGTGACCATCACTACAATGTTTATTATGCCAAACCCTCTCATCTCTTCACTCCTGGTCTTTCCTCACCAGGCACAAAATCTCCAATTTATTTCTTTTTTAATGTATTCCTTATACATATTTTCTCTTCTTGGTAACATTATTTTCACCCAGAAAAATGGTCTGTGTGTTAGACTTTATGTGCCTTATACAAAATGTCCAATTTTACACTTTGCCTGCTAATGGTGGAGCACATTACAGCAAGTCAGCAAAAGGTCTCTGAGGAGGGTATGTGGGGGTAGTGAGAAGGAGCAGAGGAAAAGAAGGATTTAGTATCACTTTAAAAGAAATGCAAATATTTCATGTTTTCTCCATGAAGGCAAACCACAGAACAAGATGTATAACTACTTGTACATACTAAAAGTCATCATGAAAATTTCATTTATTATTCGAATGAATCAAACTGAAGTCACAGTGTCCTGAAAAATAAGTTACCGTCTTTTGTCCTCAAATTTATGGAGACTTCTTTGACCTGACTTGCAAAAAGTCAATAAGCCAAAAGTCCTCCTTCTTTAATCTTCCAGAAAGACAGAGTAAAATATTCCATAGTTGCATAAAATATGAAGTTTTCTTCCATAGAGCACAAAATAATCTCTGACCCTCAAAAGGTGGTATTCTATTTCGTTTCTGAAGATTTTTCCAGATTACAGAAGCAAATCTCTCTTAAAGGAACCTACAAATTTTCATAGAAGTAAATCTGCTACTAAGATTTTTTTTTAAGGTTAACTATTTCTTTACTAATGAACATTGGTATCTAGTGAAGCCTCTGATTTCTACAGCCTACTTGGAACATCAATACACTTGAATATTTCTAGATTCAACTTTTATTAGAGAAAAGGCTGAGGAGAATGATTAAACATCGCTAATTTCTATAGGATAAAATTATACAGCTATTTAATATGATATATATGGATTCTGGTTCAAATGACTTTATAACTTACTAATATGTCTAAAAATTCTCTATTAAAGAAGATTTCTAAAACCCAAAACAACTCTATTACCAAAATCTAGAATGTTTTAGTAAACTTGAAATTGGAACTAAATTTAAATGAATAATCACAGCACAGTTTGGGCTCTGATGGTAGTTAGCTTCTCTGGATCAGAGATCTTTTCTGCCAAGAAAGGCAGAGGTTAGATTTCTCAACATATGAACACTGACGGAAAGGATACATGTGCTGTGGGAAAAGCAGGAAGGGAAGCGATTCCAAGTTAGAACCACAAAGCAGATGAAGAAAAGTCCACAAAAGGCTGAGAAAGACCAGAGAAGTAGAAAAAAAAAAAAAAAAACAGAGGACCAGAAGTCAAGGGGAAGGGTGTAAAGAAGGAATACACCATGAGCAGTTCAAGTATTAACTCACAGGATGGTTTGAGTTTGATGACAGAAGCTCATTAATGGCCTTGGATAGACACCTTCCATGATTTATGGGGACTGAAGGCATATAGCAGAGGTTTAAGAATTAAGGGGGATGACGGCTAGGGGTTTAGCTGAGTGGTGCAGTGGCTGCCTGGCAAGCATGAGGTCAAGAGTTCAATTCGCAGTACAAAAGAAAGAATTAAGAGAGATGTAAGGAAGCAAAAATACTGAATGAGGACAACTATTTCCAGATGAAACAACAAATAATGCAATAAATAATCTCTTCGTATTAATCTGCTTTTACACTTTAAAATGACATCAGAACATATTCTTTGACCTTCTAGGTTAAAAAATAGGCATTAAGAAACTCTTGATGGGGGAGGCCAAACCATCTCCCCTACTGTTAATTTTTAAAGGAATTTCTGAGTTTACTATGCATTCGTTGCCTTCACCTTGTCTCTTTTACGTGCTACAGATACAGCACAATTTTATGCCTGTTGTGCACTGTTTAGAAAAGTGGGCTTTGGCTTCTAGGCAGTCAAGCTCATAAGTCATTCAAACAGATTAAAGTTTTTCATTCATTCTTTCAGGAAACATTTATTGAGAACACAGTAGATACCAGGGTGAGAGGACATTTTGGTAAAAATGAAAAACTAGATTTCTTGTAAGGAAAATAACTCATAATTACACATATAATCACAAAATTTTATTTGTGCTAATGCAAGAAATAAAACCATACAGCAGAGGAGGATAATCGTGTCTAGATATCATAAAACGTTCCATGGAAACAAAGGAGGTATATGAATTGGACATGGAAACTTGTTACTCCATCAACTCCACCTAATCACTCCTCTTTCGTTGCAATCTTCTCAGCATATTCAGAACTAGGAATTATTTCCCAAAATATCTTCTCTCAGTGGTCTGAGTTTAAAGTCTGCCAACAAATAGAAATCAAAAAACAAGAGAGGTAGAAGGGGTTATTTTCCAGTGGAATTTGCAAAGATGTGTGATCAGACTGCAGTGTCTCTTGCAATGGAGGTGGGGCGAGTGCCTATAAATCATGGCTGCAGTGCTGTAGGGAGCCACCTTTTCAATATCAGTGCTTAAGACTGAGCTCAATGAGTGAGCAACGGACTTCCCAGCAGTAGTGTAGGTTCCTAGGGCACTGAGGTGAGAAACATGTTTAGGAGAAGACAAAAGAGTAAGACAAGACAAGGCACTCAGCTACTTGGGGGCAAGCACAGTGAATAGAAAGGGGTGGGAGGGGAGACTGGGTAGGAATTGAGACTATTTCAATAGCAATGGAAATGGCCTATCCTATAGGAAAGGAAGTAGGAATGGGTATCCTGAACAGCCTATCTAGTAGGCTTGGAAGTAACTTGAATAAATATAATGTCAAAGATTTGTAATAATAAGGAGTGTCATATAGCTTCTCTTTAACCAGAAAATCGCATCAACCAGAAAATTGTATTATCCAAGCATTGAGTTTATAATGGATGCTTTCTTACTTTATTTATAGTTGTAGCTTTTTACCATTTAATAATTTTAATATTTCGAAGATCACAGTAAGAGATGCTAAAGACAGTTAAACCCTTTAAGATATTTTACTGCTTCATTCAGTTCCAGTTCAGCCTCTCTCTCTGTAATCAATCCATTAACAAATATTTATTGAGCAGTTTCCTTTCACAAAGCACAAATCAGACACTGTGAGATTATGTCTGGAATAGGGCGAGGCAAAAATCATTAAATAGTTGCAAAAAATAGGCTATTCCTTTCATATCTCTCCTTTAAAGAATGCCTTATTCAATTATGTATAAGCCCATCAAATTTGTGTTAATGGTGGGTGATTGCCACATGCTGGGTCCTCAGCCTGGAGTGTCCCCAACATGCTTTGTTATAGAATTCCTAAAGACTCTTCAGGATAAAACTTGACTGTCACTTCTAAAGTCTTCCTTGCCATAGGATCTTCCTCCTGGATATTCACAAAGCCAGGGGTACTGACCTCTACTACCATGCTTTGTATATTTTCTTCTAATTGGATATTCACATGATAAATTTCTACCCAACAGGAGCCGAACAATACTTCTCACTATGTCATCACTGTCTATAATGCTGCCTAACAGATGCTTAATAAATGTTTTCATTAGTTAATTCACTCAGTGAACATATTCCAGATTTCCTTGGCAGGCACATACTCTCTTACAAACATAGTGTATCTTTTTGGAGGGTATCATGGGTTTTTCTTCCCAGGAATGCGTATCTGATTTCATTCCTCTTGAGGATTTTGGCATGTTGTGTTTCAGTCAAGTCTTGGATTATTTTGTTTTCTTCTTGGGAGATTGGTCCTTTTACTTCTTGACTGCCATCTTGTATTTCTTTCTCATGATTGAGTGACTGAAATCTATGGGCAGAAAATCAGTAATCCAGGGCCTTCAGTCCACGAATGCTCTTGAAGAAACTCGGTTCCCTGGTCTCAGAGGCAGCCAGCCACTGATCAGAAAATATAAAAACTAAGGAGCCATGAATAGAGACAATGTAAATTCAGCTTCCCTGTTTCTTTGCCTGAGAGGGTTTTTATAGTGGTTTCCTACCTTTGAACTCTGTGATGTCTCTCAGATCCTAGAGGGAGATGAAAAAAATAAATGGGTGGATGGAAAAGAAAAAGAGAGAGAAAGGGAGCATTGACTGAAAGTTGTCAAGTGTGCAAATTTGTATTCCTCTGTTTTCACTTTGCCACCCTAACTAACCTACACCATCCTTAAATTTTAGAGATCCTACATGTAAATTTGTTCTTTAACATAACATTTTGCTTGTCCAAGTATAAGTGACACTCGAGTAGACGTGAAAGATTCGATACTTATTATTTGCAAGTTAGCATTTTACTGCTAATGTAGTCTGCCACCCTTTACTTCCCAGTTTTATGGTTGTTTAATTATAGCCCGCAGGGCTCTGGGTCCTTTGCTACTTCAGCGAGACTTCAGCTCCCCATTAGGACCGCCCACTGAGTTATTGATTATTAAGGTAATGTGCTTTTAAGGTCTTATCTCACACACAGAAATGTAAAAATGAGTGGCTTGTAATTGGAGGATTTACAAAAACAGACAAAGAAGATGAAACTTCCCTAATGGAGAGTCCACTGTGCTACTGAGGTTACTGTTAATTTAAAACCCTGTAAGACAACATAGTTTACCTGTCACTTCTATGAGTGGCATTTTTATTATTATTTGTAATCTATAAATAAATACCATTTATCTTACAAAAAGGTGGTGATTTATATCTGAGGAAGATAGAAAAAGCAGGATGGAGGAGAAAAGAAAAGAAGAAAAGGAGAGAGGAGGGATGGGAGGTAGGAAAGAAGAAAGATGGGGTAGCGAGACAAAAGGAGATACACGTGTTAAATTTGCAGACAAATTTTTTTAAGTAAAGAAGGCACAAAAAGAACTTCCCTGGACAAAAAAAATAATGTGGCAACCTTCTCATTAATAAAGCATCTGATTATAGACATCTGATATAGGCTTCAGAGAACAAAAGAGAAAGAGAGTTAAAGCCTCTTCATTATTTAGGTGGAAAAATATGACTCTGAGTTCTAACAGCACAATCCTTTATGACAGTCCTCCATGGGAGCCCACATAAGATAAATACGGGCAAACAACACACAGGAAATGGGGTTTGTTAGATAAATTATCTGCAGGTGAGGCTGCCGTGATAGAGGTGGCTTTTTTCTCTGCTTTCATTTGCAGACCTGCTCTTCAGCGCTGATGCCCACCATTAAAGCTGCAGAAGCAGTAATGGCAAGAAGGGATTGGGAGGCGAGTAATAAGGAAAAGAGGATGAATTGAGCAGGTGCCCCCGAATCTAAGCTTTGGTGCCCAGAATAGGCACCTTATTCTAGGTGAGTGCAGGAATCAGAAATTGATAAATTCACTTGACTCTTTGAGAGGAAACAGAATCATCGGTCAGTTTTTTAACCACAAAATCTATAGATAATAGACTCAACACTCAGTCTCAAAGGCACTGATGGTTTTTGAGGATGCAGGAATCTTACTCTTTGCAGCCCTGAAAAAGATAAAATGCTGTTTGCTTGAGAGTTACATACTGCATTATCTGAAGACATACTGAAAATACAAAATGCGATCCAAAGATTAGGGAGTAGCATTTCATTGCTATTATTTTCTTTCTTGATGAAAGCAGTTTTAATTTGCAAATTTAAAAACAAAAGTTAAATCTAATCCTCAGAGGTTGGCTGCCATTCATGTAATGATTTGGGTGGAGGTATTTGAATCTGAAAGGGTCCAATGAGGGCCAATTATGATTTGCTGAGTATCAAAAGCATTAGTATTATTCATTAGCCAGGGTTCATCTGTAGATCTTAACAATGTTTGCCAAATAAGTACCATTAACTAGGCCCCTCTGGATGGGATTTCCAGAGGAGACCTCAAGGTGTAGAGAGGTTGAAGGATGTAGATTCAGATGCTGAATAAGCTATAGGTCAGGAAAGTACAACAAAGAAAGATGCTGTTTTATAGCAGAAGCCCAATACCCAAGAGACCCCTGAAAGCAAATAAGGTTCTAATGACCATTCATTTCTATAAGGGTGTGTCCTAGTTTAATGGGAAAGTGCTGACTTTTTATTAACAGAAGGCAAGTTTTTAATTGGACTTGATAATAACACCCTCTGAGCCATATAAACACTGGAACAATTCTGAGACCATAAATTTAAAATTCCTTACTTGAGTTCTCAAGGAGAAAAGACAATAATGATGCTTTCTTCCCTAAATGGAAACACTTGGCTAAAATAAAAGGGAATCCAGAAGAAACTATCCTCAAAAAGGTGAGAGCCACACAGTGGCTCAGGGCTGGGATCGTTTTGCTTGGGTGCTCACTGGAGTTCCAACTGGGGTTCCATTCTCTCCCCTACTTGCTAAGGGTCCAGCGCACACTTTTTCTGATGACTTGCAAATGTTTTATGGAGCTTTATCCCTCTCTCTTTTTTAGATGTTTCCTGTTTCACTCACACACACACACACACACACACACACACACACACAAAATATCCCCCACAAACTTTTAGCTCTCTTTTAAGCAAACTTCTGTCTGTATGCTGTAATTTTCATTTTTTTTGCATTGACTCTGCCGGATGGAGGGTACCATAAATCATATGAACAAATGTTCAAGCTAAAATCCTCTCTCTGTGCTCCATAATTTAAGTGAATTCATTTTCAGTTCATCTCTTGGAGACATGATCTCATAGCATCTGTTCTGGACAAAGCCGTCCTCATTACCTGGGAAAGCAGCAATGGGGTAATCCCAGATTCTCTTGTGTAGACCCTTTCCTTTTTCATTCATTCAAATAGGTTTTATTTTCTTATTACACAAAAAGCATATATATGTATATATATATATAGTATTTATATATATATAGTATTTATATATATTCAAGAAAGCTTAAAACAATAGTTTGCATGAGAAATTATCCCTCTATTCTTGGGCTGGACACCTAAATAGTTAATGATGAATAAGCAAATTTCTTTGAAGCTTCTCTCAGCTACATTCATCACCCAGCAGTGTGGAGAGCAGCCTTGTCCTCAGAATTTCTTCATTGTGGTCCCTTTTTTGTTGCTGGGAAGAATTTCATAAGGACATGAACAGATGTGTGACCTTATTGATGAAGAGATTCATTTGATGGTTTTATTGCACCTTGTTTTGATTGCTTAGTAGCTTGTGCATTATCTTAACATGAAAAATAGACTGTATTGCTGCAGCTTGAAATGTTGAAAGAGCCAGAGGTGGTGGCGCAGGCTGTAATCCCAGCACTCAGGAGGCTGAAGCAGGAAGACTGCCAGGAGTCTGAGGCCAGCCTTAACTACATAGTAAGATCAAGACCAGATTGGACTCCGTAGAGTGAACTTCTCTCAAAAAAAATCAGAATTATTGAAAGTGGCAGGGTCTATTTAGTCTTAAACAGTTAACATCATTAATTTCCTTAACTAATGTGAAGGAAAACCCTCTAATATCTCTGGTTCACCGTGCCCCCCCATTACCCTAGTTACTCATTAC
>PVJX010010191.1:0-27896 GCA_004027295.1 Dolichotis patagonum
ACCACAATCCCTAGAACAACAACAGAAAGAAACCACCAGGTAGGACAAGCAATTAAATAAGGGGGAAAGCAGAAACCAAACCACTGGAACATAACATGGCAAAGTAAAGCCAGTTCATATCAGTGATATCTATAAATGTAAATGACCTCAATTCAACTATTAAAAGAAATAGGTTGACAGAATGGATCAAGAAACATGATTCCACAATATGCTGTGTACAAGAAACACATCTGACCCAAAAGGAAACTCATAGATCAGAAGTCAAACGATGGAAAACAGTATTCCATGGAACAGGAACCCAGAAAAAAGCAGGGGTAACTATTCTATTTGTAGACAATGTGAACTTCAAACCTAAAATGATTAAAAGAGATTAAAAAAAAGGTCACTACATACTCATTAGTGGAAAAATTCAAGAGGAAGAACAATTATAAATATATATGCACCAAAAACAGAAGCACCCAACTATATAAGACAAATACTAATGGACATGAAAAACCAAAATACACAAGAACACAGTTATAGGGACCTTAATACCCCATTGTCACAAAGAGATCAAGTAGACAAAAAGTCAGCAAAGAAGTAATAGAACTGAATCATACCTGTGAGCAATTGGACTTAGTAGATGTTTAGTGTTCCACCCAACCACATCAGAATACACATTCTTCTCAGCTATGCATGGGACACTCTCCAAAATAGATCATATATTATTCCATAAAACATTTTTAAGTAAATGCAAAGGTACTGAAATTATCCCATGCATAATACCTGACCATAGCACACTGAAACTGGAAATTAATGGCAAAAGAAATTACAAAACCTGCATAAATACATGGAAGTTAAATAAAAACCTTCTGAACCACCATCTGGGCTATACATGAAATTAAAGAAGAAGTAAAGCAATACCTACAGTTCAATGAAAATGAGGAAACAACATTTGCTGTAATCTGTGAGATGCAATGAAAGCAGTCTTAAGAGGGAAATATATAGCAATAAATTGTTATATCAAGAAAACAGAATGAGCACAAATAAACAACCTAATGCTTCATCTCAAGCTTCTAAAAAAAGAACAAGTTAAACCCAAAGCTCATAGAAGAGAGGAAATTGTAAAGATTAGAGCAGAAGTCAATGCAATTGAAACTAAAACAAGAATGAATCAAAAAGCTGATTTTTGAGAGAATAAACAAAATTGACAAACCTCTAGCTAACCTTATCAAGAAAAAGAAAAAAAACCTAAATTCACACAATAAGGACTAAAAAGAGGGAAATTACTACAGATCCCATGGAAATTCAAAAGATCATGAATACCTACTTTGAAAATCTCTACCCACACAGAGTGGAAAACACACTAGAAATGCACACTAGAAATGGACAGATTTATAGAAACATATGAACTACCAAAGCTCAACCAAGAAGATATAGCAATTTTGAGGAACTCAGTATTAGCTATTGAAATTGAAAACATAATTAAAAACTTACCAACAAAGAAAAGACCAGGTCCTGATGGAGTCATGGCTGAATTCTACAACAGACTTAGAGACTTAATGCCAATACTCCTTAAACTCTTCAATGAAATAAAAAAAGGAAGCAATCCTCCCTAACTCATTCCTGGAGGCAAGTATTACTCTGATACCAAAACCAGAGAAAGACCCAACCAAAAAGGAGAACTATTGGCCAATCTCACTAATGTACATTGATGCAAAGATTCTCAACAAAATACTGGCAAATAGAATGCAGCAAACCATCAAGAAGATTATACATCACAACCAAGTGGGATTCATTCCAGGAATGCAGCGATGGCTTAACATATGCAAATCAATAAATGTAATATGCCACATCAACAGAGCCAAAAACAAAAACCACACGATCATCTCAATAGATGCAGAAAAAGCTTCTGATAAAGTCCAACACATGTTCATGATAAAAACCCTTCAGAAACTCCAAATACATGGTGTCTACCTCAATTTCATAAAGGCCATCTATGACAAACCAACAGCCAACATTATACTAAGTGGACAGAAACTGAAAGCTTTCACTCTAAAATCAGGAACAAGACAAGGATGTCCACTATTACCACTGCTATTCAATATACTTTTGGAAATACTGGCAAGGGCAATCAGACAAGAGAGACAAATAAAAGGAATAAAGATAGGAAAGAAAGAAGTTAAACTATCAATATTTGCAGATGACATGATGCTCTATATAGAAGACCCAAAAAATGCCATTAAAAGACTACTAGAGGTAATAAACCAATTCATCAGTGTAGCTGGATACAAAATCAACATTCAAAAATCAAGAGCATTCCTGTACACAAACAAAAAACTCACCCAGAGAGAAATTATGGAAATATCGCCTTTCACAATAGCATCTAAAAAAATGAAATGTTTAAGAATCAACCTAACAATGTAAAAGACCTGAAAATTATGCTACGCTAAAAAAGGAGATTGAAGAGGGTATTAGAAAATGGAAGGATATTCCTTGCTCTTGGCTAGGAAGAAACAACATTGTGAAAATGACCATACTCCCAAAATTGTTATATAGATTTAATGCAATCCTAATCAAAATACCACTGACATACCTCACAGATCTAGAGAAAACACTCCTAAAATTCATTTGGCAACAGAAGAAACCTACAATAGCAAAGGCAACTCTGGGCAACAAAGGCAAGACAGGAGGCATCTCAATTACTGACTTGAAACTATACTACAAAGCCACAGTGATAAAATCAGCATGGTACTGGCAAAGAAATAGACCTAAGGATCAATGGAACAGATTAGAAGATGCAAACATAACTACAAAGACATTCAGCCACCTGATATTTGACAATGGGACTAAACATGTTCACTGAAGAAGGACAGCCTCTTTAATAAATAGTGTTGGAAAAACTGGCTTTCCACATGTCAAAGACTAAAACTAGACCCATGCCTATCACCATACACTAAATCTAAATGGATCTAAAATCTAAATGGATCAAAGATCTAAATATTAAAACAGGAACACTAAATCTACTGGAAGACAAGGTAGGTAGAAATATTGGAGTCATAGCGTAGGCAGAGAATTCATGAACAAAACACAAATTGCACAGGAAACAATTCAGAGAATGAACAACTGGGATCTCATATTATTGAAGTTTCTGCAGTTCAAAAGAAATCACTAACAAAATGAAATGAAAACCCACCGAATGGGAAAGAATTACAGTGAACAACCCCTCAAAGGACTTATATCCACAACATATAAAGAATTGAAAAACATCAAGCCCCTCAAATTCAAAGACCCTCTCCAAAAATGGGCATCTGAGATGAACACACAGTTCTCAGATGAAGATATACAAATGGCAAATAAATACATGAAGAAATGTTCACCATCACTGGTCATTCGAGAAGTGCAAATTAAAACAGCATTGAGATTTCATCTCACTCCAGAAAGAATACTGTCATCAAGAAATCAACTGATAAAAAATGCTGGCAAGAATGTGGGGGAAAAAGTAACACTGCTCCACTGCTGGTGGGAGTATAGACTGGTGCAGCCGCTATGGAATCCACTATGGAGATTTCTCAGAAGACTAGGATTGGAAATTCCATTCAATCCAGCTATTCTCCTCCTGGGTTATTTTCTCAGAAAAACTGAAAAGGTCATATCACAATGACATATGTGCACCCATGTTCATAGCAGCACAATTGGTAATAGCTAAATCTTGGAAACAACCAAGATGCCCATCAACCACAGAGTGGATGAAAAAGATATGGTATTTTTATACAATGGAATATTACTCAGCTATGAAGAAGGATGATCTTGAGGCCTTCATACATAAATGGAGACAACTTGAGACTATCCTCATAAGTGAAATAAATAGGAATCATATTTATAAATATCACATTGTGTCTCTAGTGTACAAAGTAATAATCAATGTAAGAGTAATAAAACCCAAAATGTGTAATTGCTATTGTAAAAAAGAGAGGAAAAGAAAGTGCTCTAAAAGCTGTAACTGCATGTATGTTTAAGTAAGATAGATAACCATATTACTAAGTTTTTGTTGGATCATTCACTGAGCAAAACTGTTTGCAGTCTCACTGTTTGAATGTCCACTTTTTATGTTTTAATTTTGTAACTTGAACAACTATTTCTAAGATGACAATATATAATTTATTAACTAGTGATTTCTTAGTGTTCATTTTTTTTTGAAATTCTGCATTATTTCCACCCTTTTTGTTTTGCTTTTTTCTCTTTAAATACAATTTTTAAAAAAGACTCTTTCCCCTGGGGGGAAAAAAAAGACAAAAAAACTCAGCACAAAAGTATACAAATATAATTACTAGTTGTGGTAATGACCATGGTACAAGTCATGGTAAGAAGCAAATTTCATGGGGGCTGAGAAATAAGGAAGGCAGGGCACCTATGTCAACAGTGAATGTCAAGAATGAGCAACAACTAGATAGCGTACAACGTGATGAGCTTCTGAACAGCACTGGAACAGGGACTCCTCAGGTCTGGGCAGCGGACTGCTAGAAGTATAAGCAAGTCAGCCAGGTTTTGGGCTCCTCCAGGCTCCCCAATTGCCTTGTGGGCCTTGTATCTGAGATTGCAAAACTCAGGTCTTGCATCCTACCACTTACTAAACACCTGGGTTTGGCCAAAGCTTTAACTTTTTCAAGTTTTCATAGTCAATAGGAATGAGAATAGTAACACTGCACCAGAGTCCCAAAACTTTCAATAAGACAGCATTTGAAACACATAATGCAAGCACTGTAACTGTTAACTGTGACTGTAATGATGAAGAGGAAGAGCTGGAGGAGGGTGGAGGGGATACTGATGAAGCTTTAAACCCTCTGTGGAAACAATCCTAAAGCCAACACTTCTATGTTAGCTTAGAACATAGCATGTTTCCATATCCATAACAATACCTAGGGCAATGGTTTTCAGTTAAGACGCACTTGGACCTGTCCACAGGAGATGGGTACTGTAATTTTCTGATGTCACAAGGACTGAGAATACTACTATAATGTAATGGGATTGGACCAAGGATACCAAATGTTTGCAACACATGGCCCATCCCCCTACATCAAATAGCCATTCAATCCAAAATGCCAGTGCAGAACCACTGATAAAGGCTTAACAGGAAGTGCTCAGTAAAGGTCTGCTAAACAAATGAATGATATTTGTACCATTTATTTCCCTCAGGGCACAGTAGACTGCCAGTTCCTTCTTATCAAGTTTGCAGCCATTTATCTTCTCCAATTCCCTAACCCTGAACCTGACACAAAATAAGCATTAGTGACTATCTCCTAAACATTCAATCAAAAAATCAATACAATCTCTTAAACTGCAAGAAAGCATAGCTATTTGACATAAGCAAGCTGACAGCGTTCAACACATTCCCTCCAGGTATAAGATAGATCCTGGGTAGACAATACCAAAACGAGAGGCATTGGCTTTGCTCCCTCACCAGATGTCTACTCTTAATTCTGAAATATGAGAAGCCCAAGAACAAAATCAGAAAAGGCAATGCTATATAGGTATGACCTGTTTTATGGAAAAAAAAAAAAAAAAAACTAACTCAAGATATGCTTTTTCCTCTAGATACTAGTTTAAAGGTAAATAAGTTACTTGAATGTCTACTTACTTCTATTGGAAGAAAAGAAAAGCCATCAGACCAAAGATTGTTTCATATTGCATACTTTGTTTCCAATGAACAAAAGCAGTATTCTCAAAGACTGATATAATGGCAGCTAAACAAGTACTTAAAATAGCACAATGTTGCAAAACAATGGAATAAAGCATAATACCAAACAATGGAAAAAGATAAAGCATCCAAAGATACTCTCTTTTTAAATCATGGCACGTCAATCATGATGATATGGCAGAAATGAGTAAACACAAAACAGTATATGAAAAAAAAGCAAAACAATATACAATAAGCACATAACATTAAAGAAAATACAAGAAGTAATGGGATAATTTAGCGGATTTGTAAAAAGGTTTGGAAATAAAAACAGTGAATTTACTCCACATATATTTTATATTCATATATTTTATACTTTTAATTGGCACTTCTCTAATATAGAAGTTTTTTTCAAATTGAAAACTGAATGGTAAGGATCTCAAAACTCGACTCTCTGAAAAACAATGAAATTAGAACAAATTAAATTTTGTAATAGGATCTTTCCATATCTCAGAGCAGTCAAATATTGCTAGGTTGTTAAAAATAAACTCTCATCACCAGTATGTATTTCATTACAGTGGCTTTATAAAGAACAGATACCTAGAATAAAGACAACACATGAGCAAATAGACAAATAAAAAAACTGTCATTTACAGTGATGTCAACATTTTACTATCATCAGAATGTTTTTTCTCTGGCTTCTTTACCAAACTGATAATCTCTCAGGATAAGACTGGTTCACCTGAACAAGTGTTAACGTGGGAGGTAGAATAAACACACTATTTTTCTATTATGTAAGTCAGACAAACCTATTTGAACTATTAGAAAAGTACAGTAAGACTACAGTGGTACTTGAGAATCTTGATTTTTTTAAAATGTTGCATGTTTTGTAAATGGAACTGTATCTTCAAACAACACAAAAATAGATTGATAATGAGAAAGACACAAAAGAATTCCTTCAGCAGTAGTGCCTTCAAGGGAAGGTTCTACATGCAGAAAGAAGCTGAAAGTAATAGTTAAGGCCTCTCTTTTTTGGCCTTATACCTTTCCACCCATTCTGAAGTGAAAAGAGAACTAGGAAAACGGTCTCTGGTGTCTACACAGCTTACTTCCAGGTTACCACCTCCTCTTGCAAGAAGGCCCAAGGACATCAATCTTCTTGCAGTTGTAAAGCCCAAGCAGGGGCCTTACAAATGGACATATACAAGCTTACAGCAATTGATGGCTACCATCTAGGTCCGTGCATTTACAAAAAGTAACATCTGAACCATGGAACAGCCAGCCACAGATGTTACCTGTCACTTACTTAAGACACTTACTATGATTCATACTTTCCACAGCTTTAATGTTTAGTTCTTCAACCAAAAGAAAGAAAGAGGCAATTCCAAAAGGCACCATAAGGAGTTAATGTCATCAAATATGATGGAGGCTTTTCTAGTTTGTCATCACAACTCACTTTTTATTACTAAATGTTTGCTGCATGTAATGTTGACATTCGCTTATGCAGTAACTACACGTACCTAGTATATCTTATTTTTTAATCCCCTCTCCTTCCCCCAAGCCATTTTCTTTTTTTTTTTTTTTTAGTTCATGGCAAACTTTGTTTTAATCAGAAACTTGTTGTCCACAAAAACTACACTGTGTGAGGATCTACTGAATAAAATGACTTTGTGTACACCTGATAAAATGCAGTTTTCCTAACGTCCTTACAACTTATTACGAACACAGCAGCCCTGGTATAAAGCTCCATTTACTTTTATTTTTTTTTTGTCGGTACCAGGGATTGAACTCACGATGGTGAGCTTGCAAGGCAGGCACTTATGCTGCTGAGCTAAATCCCCAGTCCCTTAAAGGTTTCTCATAAATGGAGTATGAATTCCTCACTTTCATCCAAAGTACCTAAGTTGGTTTATTTGACTATATCCTTTGTATCTGTGGCTTTAACAGTTTTACTGATTTACTGTAATGAAGACATTTCATATGGAAGTCTAAATATCCCCTTCTTTGTAACCAAAAGCTAAGTGCAAATTTGAAGGAATTATATGCATTGTTTTTAAAGCAATACAATTTGTTATCTTCTGATCTAATCTTAAATTCTGGTTTTCATTCCCTAGGCATCTGGCAATCCCAATAGAATCAAAATTCGGTTTTGGACAAAGATACAATTTCGAGAGTGTCAATGTAAAATTAACTATCAAACAGTTGTTAACATAATTACATTTGTGGCCTGAAACCACAGGCCACAAAGTAGGGCTCAGCAATCATTTTTGCAGACTAATTCATTTTCCCTACAAGGCCATCATCAGTATCTACAGCCTATTCAAACCCGGTTCCTTATCAACTTCAAATTTTGTTTCAAATGATCAAGCTCTAAATTTATTCTCAACAATGATCAACAAATCTCTCACTTTTCTCTAAAAAACAAAATAATCCCCCACTGTCTTAAAAAAAAAAAAGCCCTTCCCCTCTTTCACGTAAAATGCCGTTTACCTTCTGTTGTTTAAAGGGGGCAATTTCTTAATGACGTTTTCTTTATGACACCAGCACAAATTACACCTACGCACAGGCCTACCTCTAAACATTGTAACACATATAAGCATTATTCGTGATCATGTTTTAGAAACTGAAAGGCACTCATGCTTGTTTTATTTTCACAAGGACTGCTCAAGGTCTTTAAAAGGAGGACTACGGTATTTCGTAGGAGTGGTCTGCTTCAATCTGCAATCATTTCTTTACTCGCAGGCACCTCACTGGCCTGTGCTCTCTATGCACGCTGTACGCGTCCCTGAATGACTACCTCTGTATGCGCACACTTCTACCTAAAGAGCGCAAGGTTTCCTCGCGGATTTCTTCCCCTCCGCCATCCTCCCCCTGCAAAACTGCCCGTTGCAGCCCTAAAATGCTCTTCCTAAAGCTAAGCCGGGAGCGAGGTGCGGGATGCTACGCCTTCCTCCGCAGAGGGCCGCGCACGCATGCGCAGCTCGAGCCGAGCCCGGCGCCGCAGGTCTTCGGCCGGGGCGGGCCCGAGGCCCGAGGTCTACCGGGCGCTGAGGCGAGCGGGGCGGACGAACACACTCACAATTTCAGCATCCACTCGCCCTCCATCACCAGCGTCCAGTTGGAAGCGGTCATGGGCTGCACCCGGCTCGGCTCCGCCGGCACCAGGGCCTGCTCGGGGCCCTCGGCGGCCGCCAACGCCGCCACCCAGGCGACCAGGAGCGCCATCCGCAGCGGGCCGCAGCGCCCGCCCGCCATGCTGCTGGGCGCGGGGCGACGCTGCTCCGCAGGCTGAGGGCCGAGGGACGCCGAGCTGGGGCCTCGCTCGCCGGGCTGCCTGTGGGACCTGCCTCCTGAGGCGGCCTGAGGAGATGGCGAGCGGCCCCGCCTCCACCCGCGTACAGCGACCCTGCCGCTGAGGAGGGAGGGCGGGCGGCCGGCGCCGCCTCTTATCAGCCGGGTCCGCGAGGCCACGCCCCCTGGCGCCGCGCAGCGCCGTTGCCCGGGGTACCGGTTGCCGGGCAACGGCCGCCCTTTCCTTTGACTGAGACGCTGAAAATAAACAGATGACCCAAGGTTTCAGTTAGAGCGTGCGCTGCGGGCGCTCAGCCCCAGGCCGAGGGGTGGGCTATGAAGCTTGTCCTTTTCGCCGAAGGGAAGAAAAGTGGCCGGCTATTTAAAATCCATTGGCTCTTCAGTGGTGTCAAAAATGACCTCCATAGCGGAGTAGATGCATAGTGAATGCGTAGCTTTTGTGTGCTCTGAACGTGTACCTAGAAGAAAGCATCCCCACCTCATCGGTCATAATGATGAGGCTCCATCATGCAAGTCATTTTCTTATGAAATCATTTTAATGTTACAGAAATTTTTAAAACATGAGTGCACCAGGTAAAGTGAGGCAGCTAATAATATTACTACCAATTGGAATAAAATGGATCTCAAGTTTCTTTTGCTGGGATTTTGTCTGATGTAAAATGAAAGCGACCTTAAATGATTTCTGTATCTCTTTCCATATGACTATTACGGGAGTTTATAGCTTGGGACCACCGCAGTTTGTGCTGAAGAATGATTCCAATTAGAGAGTCCGTGAGCTTTTTCAACATGTGCATTATAACCACTTGCTAGATGTGCAGAGATAAAAATTCACTTGTGTGGTTCATGTATGTATCTTGAAAAATGTGTAGTTTCTGGCCTGGGTTTAAAACAGATAGTTTTACAACTGACAGTATCAAAAGCACACAAGATAAACCTCCAGTCAGTAAAATAGGAAAGATTAATTTTGCTTGAACAAATCTTGCATCAATTAGCTACTAATTAGTATTTAGACAAAAGCTGTGTAGACCTAGTTCTTCCCATCACATATAACACTGAAGACTTTACGAACTAAATTAGAAAAATGTCTTTGCATTGAGTGTCACTAAAACTATTATTATACATCAATCCTGAAAAGTCGATGGAAAACCCTACTATGTTTATAAAGAGGAATAAATCACAAATAGGAAATCTGTCATTCTTTTTAGTGTAGCTTTTTTGTATAGGATATGTGATGAATAAAACAAATAGTCTTAAAATAGCATCTGCTATTAGTAATTGCTACCAATTTTGCTGAATATGATAATGATGTTTTGACCATATTTTAAGTTATTATTGGTTATCATAAGATATTTATGAATGAAATAGTATGTTTATAATATTGCTTTAGGGCTGGGGATTTAGCTCAGCAGCACAAGTGCCTGCCTTGCAAACATGTGGTTGTGAGTTCGATCCCCAGTACCGATAAAAAAAAAAATTAGAATTTTGCTTTAAACTGCTCCAGAAATCAAATATGGAAAGCAGAGGGAAAATGGATGAAACAAGAATGATACGAGGTTGTGATAGTTAAGTGATCATGTCAACTTGAGTGGGAAACACCCAACTAAATTGGTTCAGCATAGCTCTGAGTATGGAAGACCCACCCCAGGGGGAATTATGGCCAGATTTATGAAAGGGAAACGAAGAAGACAGGTTTGCATCCATTTGCTACAGAGGAGCTCCAGTCTTTGCTTTCACCTTGGATATGTTCTCCAGGCTTCTAGCGCAGACCCTTCAGCCTCTAGCATCCACCTTTAGCCTTCTGGTACTCACCCTTCGGCTTCCTGATAGGGATTCCCAAAGGACACTGCATGGGGCTCCAGGCCTTTCACTGGATTCCTGAGATCCCAGTACACAGATACACCTGCACTCTTCCACACCCGGCTCTGTGGGCAGCCAACATAAGCCTATCTGTAAATTCTTATATATTTGTGTATCCTATATCTATTTCTCCAGTAAACACCAAGTAATACAAAGGGTCAGTGTTAAAATAATTTTCCTGTGTCGCCTACTTTTGTATGTGTTGGAACATTTCAATATGAGGAAAAGAAAGAAAGCCTCTGAGTCACAAAAGAAACTCTCACTGATGCTCTTCCTATCTCTAACACAAATTGTATGTTCAAGGATTGGACTTCTTGGCCTTTAGACAGAGGAGGTCAATAAGAAACAATACAGCAAGCATGGGTGAGAAACACTTATGGTTGGTACACTGTGCAACCTGAGAAGTTTAGAAGTTTAACTGAAAGACTCAGCAGGAAGCTGGAGTTCTTACTCTGTAAATATCCTCATCCTGTGCAGAGGGCAAGGAGACTTTTTGTGAGTGCTACATCTGCCCTGAAAGTGGAGGAGTGGGGTGGGCTGTGTACAATATAAGGGAGGAGAAGAGGCTTGTTTTCCCCCTTTTTGTTCTTCCTCCTTTTGCTCTGGCTGCTGCTTTGAAGTGTTGCCCCAGTGCCACACCAACCTGCCTTGGAGCCAGCTGATTATGGACTGAAGCCTCTACAAACAGTGAGCTAAATAAACCTTTCCTTCCTTCAGTTTGGGTGTCAGGTGTTACTTGGTGTTTACTAGCAAGGAGAGAAAAGAAATCAAGACAAAGACTTTGCCATAGGAACAGGGAAAGGTGCAGAAGAGAGAAAGGGAGCTTGCTGTCAGACATGATGTCATCTTGCACTGACACTTCAGAGCCATGTGATCTGGACCTCAAACTAGTTTCCATTAAGCTTCTGCTTAAATGCAGAAAGAAGTAGGACCTTCAAAAGGTGGCCCTGAAGATGACACAAGCATAATGCCAAGTGCATTGTATGCCTGGAAAGAAGTTGTTATTATGTGGAAGCAGCAATATCCTATGAGGCTTTTACAGACTGTTTTCCCTAAAGCCAAATGCACTTAGCATAACACACAATGTTCTTCACAATCCAGCTTCAGTTTCACCCACTTTGCCCTCCCTCATTCCCACAATTCCCTGTGATCTGGTAACACAGAGCTACTCCCGCTCCCCAGGCACACTGTGTACTCTCATGCCTCCTTGCTTCTTCATTCGGTTTATAATAGTTACCTAGTGAGTCATTAGGCAGCCTCTATCATGTAGCTCACACTGTGCCTCCCGTCGCCCATGCAGAATGAGCTGCTGAGTCTTCTCAGGTCCAATAGCTTCTCTGTGTAAGTCTCCCACATCCCTTTCGCATTTAACACAGTTCATTTAGTGATCAGCCTCTCTCCTCAATTCTCCAACACTTACTAGAAACTCTTCAAAGTTAATGTCTTTACCTTGCATAGTGTTCTTGCATAGCAGAATATCCACCAAATAGCAGTACGTAGGGTAGGCAACTTCTGGCATGTTCTCCAAGATCCCCATCTGCTGGTGCTCAGGCCCTTGTGGGATTATTTCCTCTTGAGTGTGGGCTGGGCCCAGTGACTCACTTCTAAGTAATGGAACATGATAACAGTGATGGAATATTCTGTAACAAATTTACAAACGGGTGCTCTAGCTAGGTCCCTGGATTTTCAATGGACTTCACACAGGAACAATATAAATTTTTATGAAAACCTATTCAAATTAGCCATTGGTGCATCATCAACCATCCCAGAGCCCATCTCTCCTGGTTCTGGGGATTGACAGACTCAGCAGAGCTTTCTTTTTTCTTTTCTTACCTTGTCACCTTTATGTGGTGACAGATAGCTGAAAGCTGAGGGGAAGAGTTGAAGTTCTTCGTATTCACATCTGGCAGCTGATGACCGGGACTGATCAGGCATCTTCTAATGTACCAGGATTCCCAGGAGGCTAGCTTGGCCTTCCTTCAGCACGGTCCGACTTACTTTCTCCACATCAAGATTTCCCAGTGACATGGAAACTGCACTGCTTCTTAAAAATTCCACTGAGAAGTCTAATAAGCCAGGCCTGAGGGTGCACCTCTGTAATCCCAGCACCCTGGGAGGCTGAGGCAGAAAGATTGTAAGTCTGAGTACAGCCTAGGCAAATCAGCAACTTAGACCCTATCTCAAAATAAAATGTTTCAGAAAAGGGCTGGAAGTGTAGGTTTGATCCCCATTACTAGAAAAAAGGAGTCTCAGTAGGTCATTGTTACCATAACTTGTGACTACATGAGGACTAAAACCCAGCCTAGACAAACTAGCAGCAAAATAATAGTGGCCCTCTTTAACAAAAAGCAACTGAAATTTGGAATTGTCACTGGAACATCACCTAGCTTGTTCTGACTGACCGACCCATCAACTTCTTCTGATGACTTAATCAGTAATAGCTTAGGAAGAAGGAGGTGATAGTTCCGCAAAAGATAATAGGAACTACCACTTTGCTTTCACCTTTTGAAATTAGCTTCTGAGATTCGTGTTTTGGCTAAAAGCACAGGAGAGAGTTGTTTTCAAGCCCCTGGGGAGCTAAGAGAAGAAACTTTTAATCCATAATTACAAGCCCCTGGGGAGCTAAAAGTAGAAACTTTTAATCCATAATTACAGCCTAAATTTTGATATAATTGGCAATTTAAGACAATGTTAAGAAGTTAATGAGGAACATATAGAAGACTGCATTCAGATAACAAAAGTTCTGTAATAATAGGGTATACAAATAATAATATATAGCAATTTCCCTGTTGAGGATAGTGAAACTGGTATGGAAATATTAACTAAACTAAGCAATGCTATAAAATTAGTCTATAAAGTAATGATAGTAAAGGAATTTAATTACACAAACAGATTTGCTAAATGCCTTACAGGAACAAGAGGTAGAAGGGAGAATTTAAATAGGACACAGTAATATGTCCTAGAACAGATGGTAGAGAAAGCCATGCAGGATGGAAATAAGATGAAGCATACCCAGAGTAGCTACTAGAAACAAATTCAGAAGGAGCCTTGTAAGTCTCCAAGAAATAACCATAAGACCATGTCTTGAAAGAAAATTGGCTAATTTTTTTAAGATCTAATAAGTGACCTCAGGGAAGCAACAGCTGTATATAAGCAAAAAATATACAAATCATTTCTTTTTCTTTACACTAATAGGAAATAATTTGAACATGCAGCATAGACAAATATTCCATTCAGTGGAAAAAATATTCTTTAAAGATTTAAAAAAACTTGAAAGACATAGGATAAAGATAGAGAATAATAGAGACAAATTCTCCCATTATACACCTAATGTAATGCTGCCCCAAATTTAACCAAGATCTTTTTTTATTTCTAAAAATCTATCTTAAAGTTTAATACTTATGCCTAGCCAATAAGATTTTGAAAAAGAGCCGTGTTGTAGGTCTTGGTCCTCATAGGTCTTGAAATCCACTATAAAATTACACTAAAACAGGAAGAAGCAACAACAAGAAGCAAGTAGAGAAGGAGATGAGTATAAACACACAAGAAAACACCACTCACAAGTGCATAAAAATATATATTCTGTACCTCCAAATAAGTTGTCAGATTCATTGAAAAATATTTCTAGAAGTTCTACAGCCACTGATGACCAAAGTTAAAATTTTCTTGAATTCTTTTTGCAAACTAATTTTATATTTGTCTAGTGGGCAAAGACTTCTCAGTTACACATGAAATAATGAAGTCATTAAAGGATTCTAGAACTTTGTAACACAATGACAAAACAATTAAACAAAACTAAACTAGGTGAAATGGTCTGAAATATACAAGCACACAAAGATTTAACAACTTTAAAATAAGCTAATTCTTTAGGCTTTTTTTTTTTTTTTTCTTGGCTCACTTAAACTTACTATGTTGCCTAGGCTGGCCTGGAATTCACAGCAATCTTCCTGCCTTGGCCTCCCAGGGGCTAGAATTATAGGTGTGAACCTCCACACAGTGCCCAGCTAATTCTTTTTTTTTTTTTTTTTTGGCACCGGGGATCAAACTCATGACCTCGTACTTGCCAGCCAGGCGCTTAAGCCACTGAGCTAAATCCCCGGCAACCAGCTAATTCTTAAAGATACTTTTTCTTACCAATGAGCCAAGAATTATAGGCTAACTGTAAGAGGTTTACTTTAAAAATATAAACATCCTATCGATCTTATTTTATGCCATGCAAAACAGAGACATTTCAAGTCATTCAAGTTGATTAAAAGTTCCCCTTTTGTAAACCAGTGGTCTCAGAAACTCTCACTGGACAGGAAATATAAGCAACTTCAAACTCATGATTTGGAAGACGAGCAGAAAATACTCCTAGGAGAAAGTATGCAAATATCTCTCAACTTTTGACTTGGGTTAGAAGACTTGAGGTTCACATCAAAATCATCATAGCTGTTGTGCAAGATTAACAGCTGTTCTTGTGTTCATAGGGATTTTCATCAGAAAATACCATCCATGTACCAGTGGTACTCAGTGGAGGGTAGAAGATGACCTCATCTCTGTCCAGGGAGCTTTGGCTGTGTCTGGAGTCATTTGGGTTGTCGGAATTTGAGACCTATAAGATACTGTGGCTATCTAGTGGGGAGAGGCCAAGGTTGCTATGAGTATTCTACAATAATCAAACTTCACTCCACACTAAAAACCAAAATGTCGCAAAAAACCTTGACCTGTACTCAAGCATTTATACCCATGTAAATCACACAGGAAAAGACAGAATATTGCCAGCACTGTGGAAGCTCTTCACTTGGCCCTTGAAACCTAAGTGCCCTGTCTCTGCTAGAGGCAACCTCTGTCGCAATGTACATAACACTCTTTGCTTGCCTGCTTTCTGAGTTTACAGCATGCATCACTAAATATTGGGAAAGAATTCTACCTGTCCTAAATTACATATATTAATAATTTTTAGGTGAATGTTACATTTTTCCAACAGCTATTCTTTAGCATATTACTTCTCTGATATTGTGTCTGACACTTAAGAATTTTGGTGAATGTAGCTGTATTATCTAAATTTAAATTGTTGCATAATACAACATTATATGAACAAAACTATATATATATAAATTTAATGTGGCTTTATGTTTAGATTGTTTCTTAATTGCAGACAATGCTATGACCATTTTCTTGTATAAGCTTCAGGACATCTTTGTACAGTTGCCCTATATTACATTCATCAGGTAGGGATACTAAGTCACAGGGAATGTATATTTTCAGCCTTAGCAAATGACACTAAATTTTTTTTTCAACAAAATTGTTCCCATTTATGCTGCTCTGAGTAGTGCATGAGAATCCATGTTGAATGACCACATCTCTAATATTTGCTATTTTAAAAATTTTAAATGTACTAATCTGATATGTAGTAGACTCTTATTGGGATTCTAATGTCGATACATCTGATCACTAATAAGATTGAGAATCTATATGAATATTAATTTTGTCAATTTCTCCACTTTAATGAAAGACTATTTTGCATCCTTTTGCTCAGTTTTTTTCTACTGGCTTGTATGATATTTTCTTATTGATTTATAAGTGTTCTTTATATAGTTTGAAAGTAGTACTTTGTCAGTTACTTCATAATTTCATGATGTCATTTTGATTAATAAATTTTTAAATTTTTAAAAATGTTTCTTATATATTTACCTACATTTGTTTTTTTGTTACTACCTTTAGCATCCTATTTAAGAAATTTGCTAATGTAAGGCCACAGTGTAATTTACCTATTATCCTTTAAAAGGTATCTAGTTTTGCCTTCGATTTTTTGTTTGTTTGTTTGCTTTGGTTCCAAGAATCAAACTCAGGACCTTACACTTGCTGGGCAGGCACTGTGCCACTGAGAGATATCCCCAGCCCTGCCTTTAATTTTTAGAGTTTCATGCTCCTTAAATATTTTTTAGATGGGGTAGAGTGACATTTCATTATTTTTTTTCTCATAGAGGTCTCTAGTTGTTTGGGAAACATTTAAGAACCTATCTTAAGTTTCCTTAGTGACCGGCTATATTATCTGTCATAAAATATTTGTACATTTGTAAGGTAGTCTTTGAGTTGTCTATTCTGTTTCATGGTACTATTTTTCTTTATTATATTTACCTCATACTGTTTTAATTAGCATTTTTACAGCATTTTGAAATCTATGGGAAAGAAATGCCCTGTCTTAGTTACTTTTCTTGTTGCTGAGAAAAATAACCAATGCCCAAAGTTAAGGGTGGAAAAATTTATTTAGGTCACAGTTTGTAGAGGTTTCAGTCTATAATCAGCTGGCTCCAAGGCAGGGTGGCTCATGGCAGAGGAGAACAGTTCATGGTGGGCAGAAGACAGAAAAATCAACAGCCAATTTTAACAGCAATTCTCTACCCGTTTGTATACTTTATACTGACTGTTGAGATTAGGGTGATTTCAAACCAATCAGTGAACTGATCATCCTTCATCCCAGTGTCACACACTCCAGATTTAGCCACCATGACTGCATGAGGCTTTGAGGGGATAGCTAGGCACAAGCATAACTCTCTTTGGCTCTCTTTTTTAATGAATTCTTCAAGGATTCTTATTTCTCTATTTTTTCACACATATTTCAGAGTTGTCTGATATCTGTCAACCATAAAACCAAATAAACAAACAAAACAAAATTAATGGAAAAATTTTTAATATTACACTGATTATATAAAACACTTACAAAAATTGATATTTAACAATACATTACAGTTTTCCAATCTATTCAGGATATATTGTACACATTTAAAGGTATAGTATTTAATGCCTTTTATTAAATTTTTATAATTTTCTCCATAGAGATCATCTATTTTTTGTCATACTATTAATTACTTGGTTTTGAATGCTATTTTAAATCACCTTTTAAATTTTTTTCTTCTGTTTCTAGTACTTAAAAGGAAAAATGAGTTTGTCCATAAATTTTGTATACACCTAGCTAGCAAGATACATATTCATTCAAAACTATTTGCCTTTTGTGTAGGGAATTGCTCTAAGATAGTTTCTGTGCCACCTGCCCTCTTGTTTGCCCTGCCCTGGAGTGTGGCAGGGCCTGTGGGCATTGCTACAGAAAAACCAGTATCAAACCGAATAGAAGACTCTTTGCATGGAGGAATCTAGAAGGCAACTACTTATTATGCTAGTGGACAGATGGGAATCTCACCACCAAATCATCAACTCTGAGAAAGTTTTGGGTTTAGTTTAAATACAGTTTAAAAGCAGGAAGTACAAGGCGTTCCATGATTGGCTACACGGATTGATTTAAGTCATATATTGTCAGGTAAACTAACCCTAAACACATTTTCTTAAAGAGAATTATTTATCATACATAGGAACATCCTGGAGACAAGAGGAGGAGGTTCAAGAGGAGCAGGCAAAGTTAAAAAGTGTCTTTGACTGGGTTACTTCACTCCAAGCAAAGTCCTTGAAGCCAGTTAGCAGTAGTGTATTTTCTTAATTAAGAAAACATAAACTGAGAATACTCAAATTGGCCCAGTGCATTATTACAAGAAAAGTAGCTGGACCCAGAGAGTCTAGGCTGACTGAAATTAACAGGCTACCTACATAACAAGCAGCAGGAGCATGGTCACAGAACTCTAATTGATCTCTAGATTTACCATGAGATACCTATAAGCTTACTACTGTATAACTGTGCCTTTACAAATCATATACTTGTGCCCCAACAGTATGACAGTCGACCGCTCCAGATTCATAAAGTCATACAGCAAAGTTGAAGGGACTTCGCAGAGGTCATTTAAGATATCCAATTAGTGGATTGTGAGTCCATCAAAGTATAGTTTATTCCAGGTGGGCCTGACCTAAACTTCTGAAAACCAAAGACAACATGAGGCTCTTCCTGAAGGAGGAGGTGCTCACGGAGCCCTTAGGAAGCAAGCAGACTATAGGCATGGCCTGTAGAGAAGGCCACGTCCAGCAGCTGAGCCTCTCAACCCTTCAATCCCAAGAAACCGACTTCTGTCAACAACTGAATGAGCTTGGACAGGGCTCCATAGGAGATGCCTGGGTCAACTGATAACAGGAGCAGAGAGCCTTACTGACTTTGGTTTGTAGCCCACAGAAACTACGAATAGTAAACATATGTTTTAAGCCACAAAGTTGAGCTAATTTGTTACACACCCTTCATGTTATATTTTACATACACAAATGTATTGTACATGAATAATGAAAGCATTATGTCTTTCATTCTGGTCGTTATGCCATTTATTTATTATACCTATCTAAGACTTGACATGGTAGTAGCGACATTATTGTCCAGTTTTTTATTTTAAGGAATGGGAAAGTTTTCAGTGTTTCCATATTTAGCCTAATTTTTAATAGTTTTGGGGGCTTTTTTTTTCTTTTTGGTTTTTGAGACACTCTCATCTCGTCATGTAGTACAGACTGCCACTGAACTTACCATGTAGCCCAGGCTGGCCTCAAACTCATGGTGATCCTCTTGCCTCAGCCTCCCAAGAACTGGGATTGCAGGCATGTGTCACCACACCCAGCTGTAACTCACTTTAACCAAATTAAACAATTCTTCTCTATATGTAGTTTGGTTATAATTTTTTACTAGGAGTGGAGCTTGACTTTCAAGAAACACTTTTTCCATACATTTCCAAAATATGATTTTTTTCCTTGAAATGGACAATATGTTGAAACATTCAACCGTTAAAGCAATTGTCCATTCTGGGAGAGGGTGAGTGGAAGAAGGCATTTAGCCATGGTCCTCCATGTTTCTTAAAAATTTTCAGATTCACTTTGCTAATATTTGGCCTAAGATGATAGCATCTATGTTGATGACTGAGAACAATACTTAATTTTAATTTTTTTCACTGTGTTTTGATATCAAGACTATGCCAGTCTTGTGCAATGAATTCTCCAAAAAATTGCATAAAATTGATTTTTCTTCCTCCTGTGTGTTTTAGAGATGAGGAGCAAAATATCTAAAATGGAAGGACAACTGCACACCTGAAAACAGTGTCTACAGGTTCCAGGGATAGTAGGTGAGTATGCTAGCACTTAGAAATGCCCACACATAGCTAGCGAAACTGGTTTGCTGGGGTGATTGTCATTGTGGAAACATGCCACAGAGATCCAATGAAACTCTAAATCAGTTCTTCATACTGTTATCTGAGTGCTGAACACTTTTTAAATTTTTGTTTGTGACACAGCATATTTTCTTAACTTGAAACATTGTTTTTTCATTCAAACATGCAAAGGAATTCATTTAGTATAATTTTTCATAAACAGTAAATCAACCCTGAATGAAAGGATAAATGCATGTTGGATTTTATTATTGAACTTGCATGCATCCATTTGTTATTAAATGCTAGTTTGGCATTAAGGCTCAGAGTTTTTCATTCATGGTACACAGATAAGTATAAGCCATGCAGTTCAAATAAAGAACAAGAATATAATGCTACACTCAAAACTAATGAAAAAATAACTCTACTTGTATTTCTCAAGTCTCATGAAAGAGACATTTAAGTCACATAGTGCTTCGTACACAAAAAGAAAGAAAACACATATAAACATAAAGTTGTGTTTCTCCAGTTCAAGATCTCAAGCATCAAAGCTGTCCTTAAGTTTCTCCTCTCCTCCCCGCATTCCTCTTATACACACGTACACATATGCACACACACGCGCGCACAGCCCTACCTGAAAACTCTAATCTCTTCTCCTAGACCTTGGCTTCCAGTATTCTCTTCCTGCAGCAAGAGTCCCTAAGGACACAAACTCTCTCAACAATGGAAGAAGAAAACAGAGGGAAAGAGACAAAGCTGACTCCACGATAGCAAGTCAAGGAGAAGATTGAATCTCACTGGTAAACCATGAGAATCACGAAACACGTTGACTACTCCACTTACAACGGTGGTTGTACAATGACAACATCAGTACTTCCATACACATATTGGTTCATTACTTGCATTTGTAAAAGTTTTCTAATAAAAATCTTTTCCCCATGTTTGATTTGTCTGCAGTGGGATACCTACCAATGTTCTGCAGGATGCTATCTCCCAGAAAATGCAAGTTTCACAAAGTTCAGTGATTTTTAAAGCATCATTTCATACTCAGACATCTTTTCAAATCATTTTTTCAAGACAACATCTTTAAGGTGGCTCGTAGATGTCCTTGGTGAAAGTGAACTGAATAATAAAATTCGTTGCCAGTGTTAATCATATAAAAGCTACTGAGAAATCCTGACTTTAATTTGTTAAATGCCTTGTACAATTTCCTCTATGGTATGTGACTTAAAGCATTTTAAAATGTCATCTTGTTGAAGTATTTTTCACAACCTTGAGCTGTGCCACTGAGCTATATCCTCAGCCCCATTTTGAAGTTTATTAGCATGAGATAATGTAGCTTATTTTGGAAGAGGTAGTAAGTTAGGTTTTAAAAACTAGATATTTAGCATGATATCATACTGAAAAATACATAACTGAGTTTGGTTACAAAAAGTAAAAGCACTTGAAGGACATATGTCAACTTCCTGGTATTTAATAAAAAGTATGAGTGTCTTGGTAAAACTGATATATTTGTAGATAATGCTATGTAAGTACAAAAAGTGCATTCTTAACAGCCTAAATTATTATGCCTAAAATAGGCATAGCAGCTGTTAATAGCTGCTATGTATTTAGGCATAATGCATTATATATAATGTATTTATGCAGATTTCCACCAATTATATTTAGGTTATTTCTAAAATTCTACTCTTTTAAACATTGTTACAGCAAATAGTCCTATCTATAACACTATATTGCATATGCATAAATACATTTGCAGAATAAATTTTTAGAACCAGATGACCAATTTGAAGGAAATACACACCTGTAACGGTCACAGATTTGGTGTCCCCAGCCATCATCCTCTGTAGAGCTTTTCTCATCTTATGCTCCCATAAGCAACACATGAAAGTACTTGTTTCTATATCTCTTGCAAATACAGTTTTTATTTTTTCTCTGCAAAATGTGCATAATGTAAAAAAAAATCACATGAAAGTATTTTGCTGATATTACCAGTAATCCCCTTTCCCTTTTTATTTGTTTTCATCGTTGGTGGATTTTTTTTGCCTTTACCTTTTTTTTAGATTTTTCCAATTAACTGGACAAAAATAAAGCTATAGAATACCATATATAGTTTGCCATTGATAGAAGAAATGTTAGACAAAGGAAAATGTGTGTTTATGCATATGCATAGAAGTTGAGATAATGCCCAGAATGTCGTACATCAGAGAGCCATTTCTCCATACTGAGCATTTATGAAGAACAATCAGAATGCTCCAAGGAAGCACAGAAAGGATTGTGAAGCACTGGAAACTCCCCAGGTAGGGAACATTCCATATGGGAGGTTCTCAGGACTGTGGAGTGTGTTCATTGTGTGCTCAGTACAGCCTACTCAAGGCTCCCTGGGAAGTCCACTCTATCATTCCAGGTGCTGTTTGCTATAAACTGTATTTAGCCAAGGACTGTGTCCTAAGGACCTTTAAAAGATAATTCCAAACATTAGCAAGCCTACTAACTTGAAGGTCCAGGTGACTTAGAAGTTAGACAAGATCCTGAGCTTTGCCCTGAGCCTTGTCCTTTGTGCAGAAAGTAAGTGTCAAGCAGCAGTTTCTAACTTCTCCTTTCCGAAAAGATATGCGACAGCACCACCAGGAAGCTAGACACCTAGGAACACGCTGAAATGGAGACTTTAAACTAAATATATTTGTAGTCCGTGTGAATCTATTGTCTATTTTTAAATGATTGAATAAACACAATTAGCAAAAGTAAAGTTGAAACATGTGATTTATAACTCAAAAAATTCTATCTCTGGATTCCTATTTTCGTCATGTTTATAGAAACTGCACCCGCACAATACTTAAGCATTGCCAATTTAATTTGGATAATGGAGTATTTGGCATGGGAAAGATTGTGATCAATTTGAAGAATGTGACAATATTAAAATACTTTGGCTAAGAGCAGTAGATATCTTTGTGTTTGATTTTGGAGTCCTGCCTAATAGAAGCTTTCTCCCTCCCATAAAATACAGTTGTGGATTTTATGTGCTTTCCAAATGTATTGATTATATTACCATTTTTAAGTTTGAGCATTGTTGTTGTCCTGAAGTAATGGTTAGGTTTCAGGACATTACCAAACTAGTCTTGTCTTTGTTGCTTTATTGCCTTAAGAAAGCCATAACTTTAATATTTTATTTATGAAGACATAGTATTGTGTTATAAACAGAACCAGACAGACTCAGGATTTGTAGTGGGTTTGGCCTGCCATTTACTATTATGTGATTTCAGGGTTAATGTCTCTAAGTTTCACTAAAACTTTCCTCTTCTATAACATGGGGACATCAATGCTGGCCATGCCAAATTCCCCAGAAAACAAAGTCCAAGATCAGGTTGAAACCCACAATACTCAATTTGAGGCATTTGGAGGGTGAAAATCTGGAGTTTTGGGCATAATGTAGAGAGAAGACAGAAAGCAAAAGGAGGTAGAGATCCATAATCATTCACAGATCTATCCAACTGACACAGGATTTCCTGGAATGCTAAACAGAATCCATGCATCAAATTAGTGCATCAAGGGAGGAAGGAGAACTCTATTGGCCAAGCTTCACTCATTTGTTATTTTTCATGCGCTTAAGTTTGTCATCATCAGAGAGACTATCTTAGCACATACCACTAACCCATGAAATGATCAAAATTCCAAGTTCACTTTCTGCTGATTTTGTATTCTTTCCCTACCTCATCAAGAGGAAAACTTGTAGTCAAACCACTGTTAGGAACTACCTGTACTCTATTAAATCTATCTTTGAAGAAACATTTCCCATTTTTCATTAGAATGGTATAGTCAATCCATATGCATCCTTATCCTGTAAACTACTGAAATTTTCTTGGTCTATATAATTTAGTAGTCCAGAATGTCATACAAGTGAAGTCATAATATGTAGCCTTTTAATCTGGCTTCTTTCCCATAGCATAATACATTTGAGATTAAAGAAGCTGGCTGTGTCAGGAGAGTGTTTCTTTTTATTGCTAAATCTATTTCATTTTTTAAAATGTATATTCCTCCATTAAGACACATTTGTGCTCTTCCCATTTTTCAACAGTTTTAAAAGTTACTATAGATATTTTCATACAGGCTTTGGTGCAAACTTAGATTTTCATTTTTTTTTTTTTTGAGATCTCAGTCAAATAGTCAACATGTTCAGCGTTGTAAAAAAAAAAACCTGTCAAACTCTTTTGCATGGTGACAGTACTATTACTTATCTTCACAAACATTGTATGGGAATTAGATCTGCTGTGCATCCTCACCAGTAATTGGGGACTATTTCACTATTTTAATAACTCTAGTAGATACGTGAACATGTACATTAGAGGTCTGGTACATGGTAGGATATGAATATCCCTTTAAAACATTATGTCAAGTGAAATAAGCCAGATAAGAAAAGACAATTATCATCAGATTCTATGATTATGAAAAAAAAAACAGTACTCAAATTGACAAAAAGATCAAAGGTTTCTAGACTGGGGAAGAAAATGGAGGGTTACTCTTTAATAGGTAACAAGTTTTTGTTTAGAGTGTTGCAAAAGTTTTGGAAACAGATAATGGTGATGCACAACATTGTGGATATAATTCATGGTGCTAAACCACACATGTAAAACTTCAAAGACTGAACTGGAGGCATAGCTCAGTAGTACAGTACCTGCCAAGAATGTACAAGGCCTGTGGACCATCTTGAGAACCACAGTAGAGAAATTCAACAAAACAACTTCGACTGGTCAATTTAATATCTATTTTGCAAAAATTATGATTATTATAAATAACAAAAAAGTGATTATTGAGACTTTTGATTGACTTTAGGAAATGAATGGAAGGGAAGAATTGACAGGTACTCACAGGTGTCATGAACCTTGAATCTGTTTATGCAGTCCATAGTGAGCACATAGGAAAAAGAAGAAGATGAAGATGAAGACGAAGATGAAGGTGAAGAGGAAGAAGAGGAAGAAGAAGAAGAAGAAGAAGAAGAAGAAGAAGAAGAAGAAGAAGAAGAAGAAGAAGAAGAAGAAGAAGAAGAAGAAGAAGGAGAAGAAGGAGAAGAAGAAAGAGAGAGAGAGAGAATCATTGGATTTCAATGACACTGAACTTTAGCTTGTTACTGGCTATCACAAATATAATTCCAGACTATGAAAATATTGCTTTGTAGATTAGCATTTACTGGTAGGGGAAATGAAATAGTAAAAGTTGAGATGATTTTAGGAAGATTTAAGCTCTTCTCCCAGGCTAATAAATTTGACTACATCATGCTAAAAAAATTGGTCAAAAAATAGCTTTCTTCTTAATAGCAGTCATAATTCTCGACTTTTCTTCAAATGAAAAACTTGGAGTGAACATTGTTGTGCCACTTCATAGCAGCAGTCTAATTTGGTTTTCTTTTGTTTAGTGCCAAAAATTTAATTGCGTATCTAACCCAGGACTGTTAATAGTTCATCTATTTTCTTCAGGGGACAATGGACATTGGAAGGCTGGTCATGAGACAACTTATGAGTGCCCTGCTGCCTCTGTATGGGCTGGAATTTTTTCTAAGACTGTGTAGATCCACGAATTTGGATATTTCTCCCAGACAGGATTCACATACTCTAACCTGGAATGACCTCACTGTGGTAGCATCATAAGCCATGGCTCAAAGGAGGTAATAGGTGAGAAAATCTGATATAGTTTAAAAGTCTGTCAGTGGCATTTACTGTGATGGTGATGATGATGATGATGATGGTGATAGTGATGATGATGGTACATATTCTCATTGTCACTTGATTTGACTGTCACTCTCTAGTGATGTTTAGTGAGAGATGCTAAGAGCTGGGGAGTAAGGGAGTTGCTCCAAGGGCAACAGTTGATACCAGAAGGCAGCACAAGGGCAGCTGGTCCTCCAAACGGAGGTGGCCAGATGAAGAGCTTCCTGCACACTATGGGGTCTGTCCTCTGTGCACCCAGAGTTTGACTTCCCTGACCCCACATATTCCAATGGACCCTTTGAAACAAGACACCACCCACAGTAAGTCATTTGTAGGCAAATGGAGGGTGGGGTTTGTGCTACTTAGAAAGATGAGTAATATTTTCATGATATGTTTTTAACTCTCAAATATTGATAAGACATTAAGGCAACCATACCCCCGTAGTTTTCTTATGTGGGTGAAGAGATATGCCCCCCATTTAAAGCTGATATAAAACATACTTAGTCTCAATGTTTTATTGTTGCTGCTGCTTCTTCTTTTGTTTTTAAAGTGGAGTTCGGTTGGAGGTACATAAAAATGTGCATCCTTTTCTTGGTTGGTAAATGAAAATAATAAAAACTACCAGCAGCGTAGAACGTAACTCCAAAAAGGAACAAATTTTTTAATGCATTTTCAAATAAACTTCTTTAGAAGTAATTTTAAATTTACAGAGATATTGCAAAAATAATACGTATAGTTCCTGTATGTCTCTGACCCAGGTTGTACTAATGCTAACATCTGACAGCTACCAAAACAAGGATATTAGCACTGGTATAATATTACTACTGAGCATTCTTAAATCAAAAGTAAAAGTTCTCCAAACTCTGAAACTGTGCATATTAACATGATACCACAAGTAGGAAATTTCCTGACATCATGACAGATAGCAGGTAAGAAGCAGGCACATCCAATGTTAATAATGCTGTGTCAAACTGTCTTCAAGCTATGTGCATAAGGTATACATAGAACATAAATGAATTTGATGTTTAGTATTGGATTCCATCTCCAAGATATCTTAGTATGTATGTGTAGATATTACAAAATCCAAAATTCAAAACATCAGGTCCAAGCGTTTTGGATACAGCATATGAAATTTATTTTAATACCTCCTTATTTGAACTTCACCTTTCTGCTACCATTTGTTTCCCATTTGTTCCAAGACATAACCCAAGACTTTGCACTCTCTGTTGTCGTGTTGGTCTCTTCCAATGTGCAACCAGTCTTTGTCTTTATTTTCTTCTCATGACCTTGGCAATCCGGGTTGATGTGACATTCTGATGATGAGATTGCCATTCCACACACTGGCAAGAACACCAGAGAAGCAGCACAGTGCCCTCCTCAAGTCACCGGAGAGGAGCCTTTGCAAGGAAAAATGTCTTATGATCAACGGGTGTTGTTCTTGTTCCTGTGGTGCAAATGGTGCCTGCCAAGTCACAGTACAGCAAAGTTATTCTTTTCCCTTTGGAATTTTATTAGTCTCTTGAGGAAGACACTTTAAAACTATACTGTACCCATATCGCGTATCTCAGACTTTTGCCTAACCATCTCTGCATCTATCAGGACTTCTTTCCTGCAACAGTGATCTCTTTGGTGTTTGCCTAGTAGTGATTTTCTATTCCTCTCCTTCCTTCTACATTTATGAATTATAATCTTCTCCTTGTAGAGTTTTCCAGTCTTCCCCACTGATTTATTTATTTGACCATTCAACCATTTATTCTCTCAGTGTGAGTCCAAAGACATTTCTTTTATTCTCTGGGTTATAATCTAATGCTATCATTATTTATTTAGTTGCTCAGAGTATCTTGGCTTTGGCAATGGGAGTCTTTACACATTGATGCATGTACTTCAGACATGCCTATGTCCTTTCCCAGAGTACAATTTCCCCACTTTCTGGCACTGTTGGAGCTTTGAGGCTTGCTTTGCATTTTTAAAAACTGAATCTTCTCTTTCTTCTCATTTTAAAATGGGGAATAAAACAGATTTTCATGCAGTTAATAAAAAGCACTAGGATTTACAAAAGTCAAGTAATTATTCTAAAAGAAAATAAAGCTTTAAAGAAAAGGGAAGCCATAAATTGTGGGAAAATATTATGAAAGGAATATACCAAAGGGAATGCAAATGACAGAGGAAAACTGGTGAGTTTGAGAAGTGGAAAAAACTTCTCAAAGAGAGCAGACAGAAAGACCTTTTTTTGTATGTAATTGACACTATGGTACAGTAAATAAAAAGTACCTGGGAGAGAAAAGTGCAGTAGTGATGTAAAATAAAGAGTAATTTACATTT
>PVJX010010191.1:27996-58123 GCA_004027295.1 Dolichotis patagonum
CAGCCCGTCACCTACCAGTGTGTGGGCTGAGAATCAAACATTCCATCTGCCCCTTCCTGTTAGCAAGTGGGAGCCAGAGGTCTGAGCATCTCTTGGGAGGTTGACCATATGTAATATAGCAAATAAGGGGGATTTCCTTCTACTATCTCATTGAAGGCAAATATTTTTATCACCATTTTGCTTTGTCCTGATTAATGATATTGTTCTATTCAATATTCTGTTTTGATAAATTCTATAATATTCTGTATTTCTTTTGATTTTGCTATACCTGATTGAAAGAACAACTATTGTGAAGATAACAAAATATACAATGGTACCTATTACTGTTATCCTGGTAACCTGCTGTGAAGTTCTGTACCAATTTCACTACACTATCTCAATTGGCTTTATTCCATCCTGTTCTGTTGTATATTACTACTTCAAAGTTAATAAAAAATTAAATTAAAAAAACAATAGAACATGAGAAAACAAGGTAACAATATTCCTCCAAAAACTCCCAACTCCACCAAAGCTGATCCATGGGGCATGGATGAGGAGAAACTCAAAAACAAAACAACAGAATTATATAAAGTGATTAAAAAGGAAATAACATCCAAACAGATCAGTAAGGTACTGAGCAACCTGAAACATGATATAACTAAACAGATAATGGACTTAAAAAGCAAAAGGAGGAAAAGAAAGTGCTCTAAAGGATATAATTGCATGTATGTTTAAGTGTGTAGGATTAGATAACTGTATTACTAAGTTTTTGTTGGATCGTTGAACAGAACTGTTTGCATCCTCACTGTTTGAATGTCCAATTTGTATGCTTTAATTTTGTAACATGAACAACTATTTCTAAGAGGACAATACGTAATTTATTAACTAGTGATTCCTTACTGTTTTTTTTGAAATTCTGTACTTCTACCCTTTATTCTGTGTTGCTTTTTTCCTCTTTAAATAAAATTTTTTTTAAAATGCTACATATAAGATACATACAAATTGCATATTACAGACACACATTACATTTACAAATGTAAAGTAATATAATAGTTATAATCAGCAACATACATACATGTGTTCACTATCGTATGGATAAAGGTTAATCCCACACCTTGATGACTATAGCTCACAGTTTTTTGTTTGCCCAGCAAACAGCAAGAGCTCAATAAATATTTGTGAAAAGAATGAAATGTATTTGGTTGGCTTTCATGCCTTCTGCATCTTTCAAAAATCAATTATCATTGCACGAATGCACTATTTCCTTAAAATTATAGCTGATTGACTATTGAATTAACAATAGTCACTTGAAACAAGGCATCAAATTCAATCATTATACTAGACTTGAGTTTCTGATATACCTTCCTTGAAATGATCCATTTTACCCCACTTATTTTTAGCACTTCCCTACACTGAAAAGAGGAAAAAAAAATCTTTCCTCAAGTACTTAAAATCAGAGGAAGTAGAAATGGGTCACATGATTACAAAATAAAGCAGAGGTGAATCCTCATCTGCTTAGAACTTTAACTTTCTGCATAACTTGTAAAAGTCACTTCATGCAATTATCCTTTTCCTTTTTTTAAAAAAAAACTTTTTATAATTAAGTTTATTGAGGAAATTTACATGTGCATAATGATCACAGAGATTTTGTCCCTGTATATGATACATCTCTATTTCTCTTTTTCATTGCTCAATTATCGTACAACTAAGAAGACTACTTAATTGTGGGAGGGATATGTAGAGTCTGTTAAGAGCAAGTATTTCCAATGTAGCCTTCTCATTTCCAAGGCACAGTCATTTCTAATCCGGTCCTGAAGTTTGGAATTGACTTTAACGTGTGGCCAACTTTTTCTCATTTTCTGAAAAGCCTTCTCTGAACTCAAGAGGTAGCAACCTCCATGGCTATTGCTTCTCCTTGTAAGTCTGGCTCCAAGCCATACTGGGTTCCCCCTTGTCCCGACATCCCTCTGTGGAGGTTCCTTCTCCACGTCATTTTAATTAATCCACCACTGTGATTTTATTTCCTTGGCTTGTAAGGTGACAATTGCTGTCTACTAGAGTTCCTGATACAGCAAATACCTCATGTTGTGTGTCTTTTCATTGCTGGTGTAATAGTGGTTTATTTGAGGTCTTCGCAGTCCACTGAGGGGAAGTGGTCTCTATCTCCTGAGAAGACACTGACTAATAAACTCCTCTGCCATGTCCTTCCAATCTTTTCTATTAAATCTTGGTATATTTTTTACCTAAGATGTCAAAAGTGGAGCAATCCATACTAAATATTTTTCTTTACTTGGAAGTTAAAATAAGAGAGATTCCTAAAAACAGGAAAGGCAAACTACAAAGGGAGACCTAACAAGCATGTCACCTTTTTCAATGTGCAGACCTATGGACTAAAAACATCATTTTTACAAATAGTATTATTTAAACTTACTGGGAAAATGCAGTTCAAGAACTTCAAAAGAAGCAATATACTTTGACCCTGAAACTGAATGGATCAGTATTTTATGTAAAAGTGAAAGAGAATTAGATATTTTAAGGAATTTCAATAAGGTCCATCAATTTAGCAACAGCCTGTCATGTTTTATGTAACTTGTTGCTTCTCAGTGTGGATAGAGACCGTGTGGACATCTCATCTTTGTTCAGCAGCTTGCCTTTTTCAAAGAGCAGATGGTTTAATTGGTTTAATTGGAAGGGAGTTTTGTCAGAAGAAAATTAAATTAACTGAGGTTAAGATTCCAGGATTATGACTTATTTTGGTAGCTCCTATCTATCGGTCACATTTCTCAGACTGCAATAAAGGACTGCAGAACATGGAAAAGTTTTAGCTTGTCTTGCTTTTTTTAATGGGATGTCCTAGCTTGCTTTTCTGATTACAGCATATAGTTACCAGGGCTGCCAAAGTTCCACAGATTCAATTTTTTCTTATGATGAACTTACCATGATGAAATTGTTTTGAAAATTATATAAATAATCATCTGTTTTAGAAAATGAATCAGGAGATAAATCAAGTTATACAGAGCAAAGCAAAAATTCCCTGAAACCGCATTCCTGTATTCCATGCTACACACACTAATTTACATGATTTTATTTAAAATTTATAGTGGAAACTTTTTAACACCATGAAAACATATCTGCCATCATCTTGTGAAGGTGATCGTGCGGATATCCAATAACCCAGTAATTCCAACTCTTAAGACATATACAATGAAGAAACTCTGAGATTCCCCAGCAGAAGTACACAGGACTATTTCTAACACTCCCTATGAGAGAAAAGCACACTTGTCTGGCAACAAAAGCAGAGGTAAATAAATTGCATATAGTTACAAGTTGGTGATTACACATGATGAAAATGAATAAACTATGCAGCGGCATAGAGGATCCTTAGAAACATTTTTGAAGGAAAAAAAGCACTTGCAAAATATGTATGCAATAAAATTCCATTTCTTATGATGAGAAACTAAACTGTGTTTAGAGCTACGTGAGTAATCTAAAAATGAACAAGAGAGTGATAAAGGATCATAATTTTTTATTGTTATCTCTTTTAACCCCTCTTTCTGAGCTCAGATTTTCATTTCTTCCTAAAACCTGGCACACATCTTTCCTTTCTGTGACATCTGTGCAGATAAATTGCTTGCTTGCATCTCCTTTCAAAAAAGAATTCACCGTTCAGCGGCTAGGAATGCAGTTGGCTGTGGGCGCTGTACTATTGCTAGTGACTCGGCAGTGATTTATGCCCTATGTGAGACTCTGGCAGTGCGTCTCATTACATGTTCCAAGGCCTTGAGAAATTCAGTTATAATCTGAAGTTTTCTTTAACCTATCCACCTTTTTCCCTTTTTTATGTCTTACAAGTTCAGCCCCCAGAAAAATCTTATACAGTTAAGCCATTGTGAAAGAATTTGCCTTTCTCCAAGTCACCTAATTTATGTACAGTACAAAAGCATACATCAGACAGTTTAGCACTACATTCAAATGATCTGTGATAATACATATAATTCATTCATTTTGCTTTTGATCATTTAACAAGATACTGTGAAAATCTCTCCAAGGTCCCTGTTGAGGTTAATAGCCATGAGACACTGGGTGACATAAATGAACCTCAATGTGTTAGTTTCCCTCTAATAGGATTTTCCCCATTATTTTACGCTCCAAAACACATTTGTAGTAAATACACTCACGTTTAGGTACTGGTAGTTTTATTTTGACGAGGTAGGTGTTTTTACAATAATGTCCCAGGAAGTACAAGTATGTGTTTCGTTAAATTTTACTAAAATTTTACTAAAATTTTGGCAGATTGCATTCCGAAAGGATCTTAGCTACGAACATGCACATAAATCAAATGAAATGGTGTCTTTCTCCCACATTCCTACCAGCAGCAGGTTTATACATGTTTGTGATTTTGGGCAGCCTGTGAGTTATAAAGTGATGTTATTATTCCTTACATTTCTATTTGCTGACTACTAGAGACATTCAGCATGCTTTCCATGTTTATTGTTTGTTTGCTTTTCACTTAGCCATAGATTGCCTTTTCCCAGCTTCAGTTTATTTTCCCTATGCATTTTCATTAATTTGTAAGAATTCTTTTAATATCACATAGCTAAACTATGTATGTTTTACATTTCTGTGTAGTCAGTTATGTTTAACTTTTCTTCTATAGCTTCTTGGCTTCCTGTCTCAGTTAAACACATACCATAAAACAACCTCTTCTTCCTCTTTCTTCTCCTCCTCCTCTTCCACTTGCTCATCCTCCTCTTCCTTCCTTTAAATTGTTTACTAAACTTTCTGTGGTGCTCATTGTTTTTTGTTTTCTTTTTACACTGCTTTTTTTCCCTTTTTACATCTGCATTTAATCCAAATGCAAATAAGTAGGTTATTATGAAGTTGGTATCCAGTCTATAATCCTTCAGAAGCATACATCAAAATCCTATGGTCACTTTTCAAATGCCCCTTGCTTTTTCCATTATTTCCAATATTTTCTCTTATCAAATTCCTACTTACATTTTGATATTTTGGAAAGACTTCTAGTATGTCATAATTTATATAATATTTTCATGTTATTGGCTTTAGAGAGCATGCTTTAGTATTTGAGAAATTATTATTCTTCTTTTCATAATTTTTTGCCTGCTTTTAATATATCTTCCATTATATGAACTACTTTTATGTCTTTCAGTAGGATTGTATAATATTCTCCTAAGTCACTTACCTTTCTTTACAAAATTATCCACAAATATTTTAAATATTTTCCCTTAAATGGAATATTTTTCTATTTTTTATTTCTTGCTAGTCATTTCTACTGGTTATTATATTTTATCTTCTAATAATCTATTTAAGTTCCTCTAAATTCCATCTCTTTTGCTTTGTAGGTAAGAAAGACAAATTGTACATATTTTTAAAACTAGAATCATTTTATTCTCTTGCTTTACTGAATTCACTGAGCCCTCTCAAGTGATGGGGGTAATGATGACAATAAATGACTTTTGTGTCCTATTTATTTTAATGGGGTGGACTTAGTGCTTTGTTAAGTTTTTAATTTAGATTCTCATGCTAACTTTGTAAATGTTGACAATTAGTATTTGAAGCTTAAGCATACTGTCATTTTTTGTTTTAAATTTTTATTGTCAATGCCTTCTGAATTTTTTGAATCATTTTCCAATATCTACATGGTATGATTTCTTTTCTACTTAATTTGTTGACTTTATAAATTGAGAGATTTTCCTAACATAGGATTTGATTATTACTGAAACTCACCTATTGTTTTCACTATATTATTTTCTATCAGGTGACTTCATGAAATCCAGAGAGCTTTCTAAGTCAAATATTTTCCTCTATATAGAATTAACATCAGTATCAACTATTGTGAAAAACATGTGAATTGTTTTATAGATTTTAATACCATTTTAATGTTTGCTAAAGAAAAATAATGTTTTCCATCTCTTATTGATCTCATTTTTTATTAATTTGAAGTTAAATTTTGCTAATTTTCATTCAAAAAATACATTTTCTCTGAAATTTCAAGTTTTGCGCCTCAGTGCTTGCTATGTTTCTCTTCATTCATTTTAACTTTTTTCCTAGATAACTTCTTTGTCATTTTTACTAATGAATATGCTTTACTTGTTCGCTTTTAACCACTAGTCAAGTTTTTCTATTTTAGGTCCAGAATTTGCTTATGTATTCTGTAATTAATAAACTACTTTTTAAAATTTTCTATTTCCATACTTTCAGTTTTTATCTTTATGCATCTTCTCTTCTCACTGTTATTTACATTTGTATTCTTTCAACTTCTTAAGATGAACTTTGATCTGGGGATCTAAATGCACAGCATTAGCTGCTGATGGATGTATGAATTAATTTGACTGCTATCACTATTACACAATCTATAAGTATACCAAAGCATCAAAGCATACACCTTGAATATATTGAACATTTACTTGCAACATTTTGAAATAATAATAATAACAATTAAAAGTTTTGAAGTAAAAAGGACATTGCTTAAGGACATGAAACCCTCCTTTTCTGCTTCTAAGCTTGCTTGGCAGCATCACTTTACTGTTACTTAAAGTGTTCAACCTCCCTATGCCTCAGTTTTCTACATTATAGGGATCAAAAGTAACTACCAGATAAGTTTTTTGTGAGACGTAAATCATTTAATGCATATAAAGAATATGAAACACTCTCTACATTCAGTGAGCACAATGACATACTACATTTTTTCTTTAAGACATTATTCTCTTTCTCTTTTGATAATGAAAACATTTCAAAATCTGTGTTTTCTCCTGATTAGAGTTTTAGCTATTTCTCAACTGATGGGGAGTGTTTTTGTTTGTAGTCCTTTCTATGTAGATTTTCATGAAAACTTTGTTTCACTAAAACCCCAAAGGTCATTTGTTCTATACCTAATAATTTTCCTGTTTTCTGTTTTGGGAATTTTTTATTAAGTTTATTGGTACACTGTTGGAGTTCTGCAAGCAAAGGGAAAATACAGAGTCGCACCCATTAAGGGTCAGCAAAATGGCTGCTGGCCGGCCAACCTAAGCAAGTAGCTTTTATTGAGATAAATAACAAAGAAACTCAAATTGTGATGCTTAGATTATATAACGTGTTTGCTTCTTGTCCTTACAGGACCTCATGTTTTTACCTTGGGGTGGGGGCAATGTTTCAAGGCCTGCACTTTTCCCCATAACATTGTTGACCAGATGTGTCCAGGACAAAATGGAGTCAGTGTGGCCTCTACAGTACACTTGAGATATAAACACTGATCACATTCATATTAGGGGATTTGTTCCTGTACATGGTATGTCTTGCTCCCTCTTTTGTTTCCCCATTCCTTTATCCTCCCTTCAACCTCGCTTCTCCTCCTTATTTATAAAGATTTGTTTTCATTTTATCATTCTTTTCTTACTTATCTCTTTTCCATTCCTTCTTTTTCCATTCCTTTCCTCTTTCTCACTCTTAAGTTTCTCTTTCCTTTTGAATAACCTCTTCTTATTTCATAATATCTATTATACAGTTTGGTTTTTATTTACACTTTCTGTTCTCACATCAGACAGAAAATGTGATATTTTTGCATATCTTTCTGATTTATGGAACTTAAGAGTATGATCTCAGGGTGCTGAGACATTTAGCTATAAATGTCTCAAATTTATCCTTCTTTACAACTGAGTACAACTCCATAGTATAAAAGTTAGCAAATCATTTTATTCATTTATTGGTTAATGGACATTTGGGTTGTTTCCAGGATTTAGCTATTACAAAATTATGCTGACATAAACATGAGTGCACATTTATCTCTGTGGTATGATACTTTTAATTCTTTTGGGAAGATACCAAAAAGGTAAATAACTGGGTCAAATGAGACCACTAGTCCAAGTTTTTTTGAGGAATCTCCACACTGGCTCCACTAGTGCACATTCTCACCAACAGTGGAGAAGGTTCCTTTTCCCCCACATCCACACCGGCATTTGTTATAGGTTGATTTCCTGATAATAGCCATTCTTTCTGGAGTGAGATGGAATCTCAGTGTTGTTCTAACTCTTAAATGATCAGTGATGTTGAATATTGTTTCATATATTTATTTGTCATTTGTACTCACTCATCTGAGAAGTGCATATTCATCTAAGATGCTCATTTTTGGATTGGGTCTATAAATTTGTGGGAAGTGATTTTTTCAATTGTTTATATGTTCTAGATATTAGTCCTTTGTCTGTAGAACAACTGACTAAGATTTTAGTCCACTGTATGGGTTGTCTTTTCACTCTGTTCGTGATTTCTTTTGATGTGCAAAAGTTTTTAGTAAGATGAGATTCCCATTGTTGATTCTTTGTAGTATTTCCCATGTAATCAGGGTTTTGTTCTTGCAGTCTTTTTCTATACCCATGTCTTCAAGCATTCTACCTATTGTCTGTTCCAGTAGATGTAGTGTTTCTTGTTTTCTTTCTTTCTTTTTTTTTCTTTTGTACTGGAGATCAAACTCATGACCTTATGCTTGCCAGGATGGTGCTTGTGCCCCTGAACTATATAATGTTTTTGTTTCAATATTTAGATCTTTGATCTATTTTAATTTTAGTTTAGTGCATGGTGATACAAATGGGTCTAGGTTTAGTCTTTGGAATGTGGAAAGCCAGTTTTCCCAGCATCATTTACTAAAGAGGCTATCTTTCTTCCAGTGAATGTGTTTGTCCCTTTGTCAAAGATAATTGGGTGAGTGTGTTGGGAGTTGTTTCTGTATCTCCTATTCTGTTCCACTCATTCTCAGGTCACTCTTTTTCTCCCAGTGCCATATTGTTTTTTTTTTTTTTGTTTTGTTTTGTTTTTATCACAGTAGCTCTGTAGTATAACTTCAAGTCAGGGATTGTGAAGATTCATCTTGCCTTCATTTCCCAGAATTGTTTTTGCTATTCTAGGTCTCTTCTGGTCCTAAATGAATTTTAGGAATGTTTTCTCTAGTTCTGTGAGATATGCTAATAGTATTTTGATTGGGATTGCATTAAATTTGTATAACAATTTTGGGAGTATGGCCATTTTCATTATGTTGGTTCTTATCACAGTATATTTGGCTAATACAATGTAATTTTTCAGTTGTTTTATGATTAATCTCTATGAATGTCCCATATATATATATTACAGAACTTTATATTCTTCTACACATATGCCTGTTTTCTGTTTTCTGTTTCAGGATATTAATCTTGATGTGTTGTCTACTTCATTCTCAAGCTTTTAGTGATTCTTAAAATAGTGTATCACAATATTTCAGAATGGCTGTATTTTTATTAACATCTTCCTGAATTTGTAATTGTTTGTGCTTTTTATTTATAGTTGCCAGAGCTGTACATTATTACATTTCTCTCTCTCTCTCTCTCTCTCTCTCTCTCTCTCTCTCTCTCTCTCTACCTTTCTCGAGACAGGGTCTCCCTATACAGTTCAGGCTGGACTTGAACTCATTGTGTAGCCCAAGCTAGTCTCAAGCTAGTGATCTTCATGCCTCTGCCTCATGAGTTCCGGGATTATAGGCCTGCATCACCATCCAGCTTTACAGATTTATTCTTAAAGTTCAAATTTTTGCCAGTATAGATTGAATCTCATAGCATGGACCCTGGCAGGAGCTCATTTTGTTCTTTCATTGTGAGAAATGGGTCTTTTAACATCTATCAGTAAATTTCTTCAATTGCTTAATTTTGCCTCTTCTCCATCTGTTACTTTCTATGTCTTTCGTGTTCTTATTAATTGCATGTTAGAGTTCCTGAAGTTGCACTCCAATTGGTTTTAGTTGTCTTCCTGATTTTCAAACCTTTGCAATTTGTTTTGTGCTTTGAGATACTTATTAGACAGGGTCTTTCCTTTCTTATATATCTTATATGTTCAATTTATCTCATGAATTATACAATTTTTAAATAATTTATTTTCATTTACAAAAGAAATGTGTGTCTTATTGAGCCACTTTTCATCTTTTGATTTTCTCTTTTTCTTTCTTTCTCTTTCTTTCTTCTTTCTTTCTTTCTTTCTTTCTTTCTTTCTTTTTCTTTCTTTCCTCTTTTTACAGTCTCACTAAGTCACTAAATTACTAAATCAGTAAGTTGCCCAGGCTGGGCTCACACTTCAAGCAGTTTTGAGACAAGAATTTGTTGGCAGGAGGTTTCCTGAGATCGCCTTCTGGGGGAAGAGAAGGAAGCCGCAGGGGCAGTGGGAGAAGCTGAACCGCAGTTCAGTGTGGGTTTAGGGCTGGTCCCAGCCCAGGGGAGCTGTGAGGCTGGGCGTCCTCTCGAGCTGCCAGCCCTCAATTGATGTGGGCTGCCCAAGGAAGGGAGTGTGACCAAGAACAAGACTGCGACCCCAGCCAAGAGGATTCGCACTACAACTCTCATGAAGTCAATGCCAGATGTGTCCAAAAAACAGTGGTAGAAATGAGTACATGGGATATGAATCAAGAAACAATATATTCATAATCTTGTAGTAAGAAGGCATTTTAAATAATAGGTGAATTTGATGACAACTGAGAGGGTCTATAAACATACTACATAAACATAGTCAGAGGACAGAGTAGGAAAAATATGCAATATTTTTTAACCAGTGTGTGATACATAGAATATACCAAAGGATAAATTTAATTTTGAACCCCTGAGTACATGTAAAAACGAATAAAGCAGAAGCCTCAGGAGGCCCCATGACTCTTGTTTTGCATCCAGGTTAAACCAGAAACACACTCCTTTCATATCAGCCCAGGATGCTATCAGCCCTTCAAACTTCCTTCTAAGGTAAAATTTCCCCTCCTCTCTGCTCTGTGCTGGAGTTGGTAGCCCCAGCTCCAGGGAAGGGGATGTGGTTGGCTTCCGTTCATTCTTTTATCACCTTTCACCTCATGCCTTCTCAGTGGCTATGGTTTTTGACCCTGCCTGACAGAAAAGAGTGCAGAGGAAACAGGCGATGTCAGGACAGAGCTGGAAAACTCACTTTGCTGGGGATGGGTGTGTCATATCCGACTTGTGGAGATTCCGCCTGACTGGTGTTCTAGGAGAATAGTACATCTAGAACATTCGATGTGGTCTTGGGATTCCAAAGTCCCCTTCCATCCCCAACCACAGCATTCATGCCTCCTAGTTCTTGTTTCCAATTTGCTCCTAGACCACTTCTCAGAATTCTGCTTTGGATTCCCCATACCTTTCTAGGTGGTTTAGAGTACAGTTAAGAAAAAAAATCCTATATTCCCCGATCCATTCTGAGAGGTAGAATAGTTACTTCCCCTTACATTCACTTTTGTCAGTCCTATTCTATACATTTTTCCCACTTCTACCCATCCTGAGCAAGAGCCAGAAAGCAGTCTGCTTTGCCAGACCACAGCACCGCGGAGATTGTTGCTCATGGGATGAAGTCCTGGGGAGGTGGGACAAGGACTGGGACATGAGGAGAATTCACACTGGGCAGAGGCTCTCACAAATCCCTTACCCCCACACACACATGGTCTCAATCTCTTGAGCAAAAGATTGCTTATTCGTTTCAAGTTAATATTGAAAATATCCCTTCAAAATCTATATCAGAAAAGTAATTTATATTCAAAATACCTAAAAAACTTCTACTGACCAATAAAAAAAATAACAGAGAAGAAATATGTGCATAGTACATACAGTCATTTCAAAGGAGACAAACACAAAGGGACAATGATCAAAGGAAATGCGCTCAAAGTCATGAATGATCACCAGACTAGAATTTAACTGGCACCTGAATTGTCAAAATTAAAGAGGTGCAAATAATACAATTTGGCAAAGATGTGGGAAGACAGATATTCTTATTTACTGCAGTGTGAGTGTGAATTGGAAATTTGAGAAGGACTCATAAAATACTGGAGGTTCTTTGGCCCTACAGCTAATGGTGTAAGTCCTCACACTTCTCAGTGTACTACCAGTGAGGATGTTGCTTTGCAAGAATGAGTGAAAACTGATCATCACAGGTAAGGAAAATATGCATGGTTATAGAGGTTGATGTTTGTGACATCTGATTTGTGACTATCCAAGTCATATCGGCAGCATCTCTCTTGATATGCAAAACATGTTTCTGTAATGCTTGTGTATGTAAAATAATTTTAAGAGATTATTCCAACTTACTATTGCATTCCAATAATTCATTCAACAAATGCAACAATTGTTTTAGAAGTCAAAAAGGGACCTCACTGATACTCTGTTCTTTTTTAGAAGCTATTAGCTTTAGAGAAAGCAAAAACCACATTTTTAATGAGCATTTTATTATAAAGGAAGCATGAGAAAATGGCAGAATTCAAAAGGCAGGGCATTCCTTTAAACCCTGCTTTCTCAGCTTCATCAGGCCATTTTCTGTATTCTTTTGAAATTAAAGACACCAGGCAGCACAGAAATGTCACAATTAAAACAGTTTCCATGGCCCTGAAGTGAAAACTCTTTTATTCCACAACCTCTTCACAACATCAGCTTATGATTAAGCAGACCACCTCTCCTCTCTTGGGCCATCCTTGTGCAAGAGCTTGACCCCAGCAGCCTTGTTGCTCTCTCTGGATCCTTTGCAAACTCTCTCTGAAGCTGATTAAATCTGAGTGCACACATAACCTAAGATCTATTAACCAGAATGTCTCGCAATGGTATGTTGGATTAAGACTGAGGGACTCTGAAAAGCCTGGACTGGTTCAAACAGAGAATACTGAAACCAAAGAGGTTGGCCGGCTATGTTAGCCTTGTACATTCAAGAGATGGGAACATTCTGCAGAGAAGGAAAAGATTAAAGCAAGCCCAGAGAGGGAAGCTCAGAGGGAGACAAGCACAGCTAAAGGATTCATAACATTTTTCTTTGCATTAACCACTACAAGCAATGATATTTACTGAGCACTTACTGTGGGCTGAGAACTGTTCAATCACTTTAAATACGATGCTCTGTCTCTTTCAATCTCTATAATAGACAGATGATCAAGGGCTCTCGGCAACCCTATATATGAAGCCAAAACTTATCTGTATAATTAGGAGAGCAGCGATCTGAACACAGGCCAAATTATTCCAGAGCCTAGATTTGTTTTTCTTTCTCTTTTTTTTTTGAAATGGCTAAAATAATTTTTATTAAGATTTATTCTTTTTTAGTAGTACATATTTACAGTGCACAATGATTACATTTATCATGGGGAATTGACACATGTACCTTATTTCTTTTCATCTCCTGCCTCTCCGCTTCCTCTCTGCTCCTTGCAACTCTTGCAATGGATTGTTTAGTGGCATCATACTCATAATCAATTTATGTTGAGGTGAATGCTTCTGATGTATTTTAATTTGATGTTTTCTAGCAATAAAATGCTGACTTGATTATTTGACTCAAAAATTTAAAAATATTTTTATTAAGTTATAGCTGAAAATAAAGTTAATTTAAAATATTTTGGTATTTCTTCTAATTTTAGTGGCATACCTCACAAAGAAGAAAAACTATTATCAATACCCACCTGAGATTGTTTTATCTAGGAACTGCCAAAATGATTATTTTTCTTTTTTCAAATGGAAATTTGCAAGTAAAACTTTTTCCTCCATTCCTTTCAGTGTTGTCTCAAGTTTTCTCTTTTTAAATTAAATTTTATTTTTTATTTAAAGAACGAAAGAAAAGATAATTAAAAAACCAAATAAAAAAAGAGAAAAAAGGTAGAATACAGAATTCAGAAAACATTAACAAAGTCACTAGTTGATGCATTACGTATTGTCATCTTAACAATAGTTGTTAAAATTACAAAATGAAAGCATAAAAAGTAGATAGATGCTCAAACATTGACAGTGCAAACCCCTCTGTTCAATGATCTAACAGAAATTTAATAATATGGTCATCTATCTTACACACTATACATACCGTTATTTCCTTTAGAGCACTTTCCTTCCCTTTCACTTTTACAATATCTATTATACTTTTTGGATCCCATTACTTTGTCAGTTTTTATTATGTGATATTTACTAATGTGATATTTACAGAGACAACATGATATTTACTAATGTGATTCTTGTTTATTTCACTAATGAGGATATTCTCAAGTTGCCTCCATTTACCTGTAAAGGCCTTAATATCATCATTTTTAATGCATAAAAAGACCACATTTTTTTCATCCACTCTGAGGTTGATGAGCATTTTGATTGTTTCCAAGATTTAGCTATCACAAATTGTGCTGCTATGAACATGGCTGCACATATATCACTGTGACATGACCTTTTCGGGTTTTTCTGGGAAAATAGGACGGGAATAGGGGGATTGAATGGAACTTACAATCCTAGTTTTTTGAGGACTCTCCATATTGATTTTCACAGTGGTTGCACTGTCTGCATTTCCACCAACAGGGGAGAAGTGTTCCTTTTTCCCCACATCCTCACCAACAGTTATCAGTTGTTTTCTTGACGGCCATTCTTTCTGGAGTGAGATGAAATCTCAATGCTGTTTTAATTTGCATTCCTCGAATGACCAGTGATGGTGAACATTTCTTCATGTATTTTTTTGCCATTTGTATATCTTCATCTGAGAACTGTGTGTTCATTTCTGATGCCCGTTTTTGGAGAGGGTCTTTGAATTTGGGGGGCTTGATGTTTTTCAATTCTTTATATGTTCCGATATAAGTCCTTTTTCTGACGGATTGTTGGCTAAAATTCTTTCCTATTCTGTGCATTTTCTTTTCACTTTTTTGGTGATTTCTTTTGAAGTGCAAAAACTTTTTTAGTAATATGAGATCCCAGTTGTTCATTATTTGAAGTAATTCCCATGCAGTTTGCATTCTACTCATGAATTCTCTGCCTATCCCTACGTTTCCAAGATTTCTACCTACCTTGTCCTCCAGTAGATTTAGTGTTTCTGTTTTAATATTTAGATCCTTGATCCATTTTGACTTTAGTGTATGGTCATAGGCATGGGTCTATTTTTAGTCTTCGACATGTGGAAAGCGAATTTTTCCAACACCATTTATTAAAGAGGCTATCTTTTTTCCAGTGAACATGTTTAGCCCCTGTGTCAAATATTACATGGCTGAGTGTCTTTGTAGTAGTGTTTGCATCTTCTAAAATGCAATCCGTTGATCCTTAGGTCTATTTCTTTGCCAGTATCATGCTGATTTTATTACTGTGGCTTTGTAGTACAGTTTCAAGTCAGGAATCCAGATGTTTCCTGTCTTGCCTTTGTTTTCTAGAATCACCTTTGCTATTATAGGTTTCTTCTGTTTCCAGATGAATTTTAGGAATATTTTCTCTTGATCACACTGACTGGAGCCTGCTGAGATCCTGTTTGGGTGAGGGGTTCCTGAGCCTCCCATCCAGCCAGCACAGTAATCTGCTGTAGTCCAGGGTTCTGGGAGAAGGGGTTGGAGCCAAGGATCAACCACAGTACTAGGTCCAGGAGATGGGGGGGGGGGCTTCCCTGAGGGGCAAGTCCGTGGCAGGGGCCCAGGGTGTCCCTGGGTGCCAGGTCGAGGGGCAGGTCCACGGTGTGGTTTGGGCCCTCCTCTCTCATTTTTTAACTTATAATTCCAATTTTTCTCCTCCTTCCACCAATTCTAATTTTGAAAGTTCCCACTTTGTCCTTTACATTTTCTTCATGGTGTAACCCCCACACCCAGGATGCCACCAGATTAGATATTATGCCATGTTTCAGTGGTTTTAAAGGTCATTTATCTCAAATAGCTCCTGATATTTTTGTTGTTTAGTCTTTTGACTTTTTCCCATGCCTGTTCAGTTATCTACTGTTGCATAATAATCTATCCCCAAACTTGTGGCTTTATGTCATTACACAGCCACCACTTCTCATGGGCATAGTTGTTTTGGGTCAGGAAGAATGGAGAAGGCACAGCAGAGAGGACTTGTCTTTACTTCACAATACCTGATGCCTCTGCTCTTGAATATCTGGAGGCTAGAATTAACTGGAGATTTCTTCATCCATGTGTCTGGTGCCTGTGCTATATCAGCTCGAGGGCTGGGTTCAGCTGTGATTATCTGCTGCACGTAGCTGTTCCACATGGATTGGGCTTCCTCATGCCATGGCAACTTTGGGTTATTTAGAGTTTGTACATGTTGGCTCACAGCTCCATGACGGAATGTTCCAGTACAATAGTGTAGAAGCTTCAGGACTTTTAATGATCTAGTCTCAGAAGTCACATGATATTATTTCTGCTGTACTGTATTCAGCAAAGCAGCCATACCTAAAGTGGCACATATCTCCTCCACCTGCATCTTTTAACATGAATAGTATCAGAGAATCTGTAGTCATGCTCAAAACCGTCACAATATCCTTGAATCCTTTGAAGAATGCAGCCCAATGAAACAGGCTTTTAACCATCATAGCAAGTTGTTGTCCTGGATAAGTTATCCTATTAGATTTCCAATTTTCCTTTTTGAACTCCAGTTTGAAGTAGATTTCAAAGGGCTCTAAAATATGAGTCTATTTCAAAAGTCAGAATTACACTGAATTGTGTGTTCTATGTTGGTAATAAGTAGGTAGGTCTACAGCAAAACTGCCCCTTATGCTGAAGCAAAAAGCAATGACCTTCATTTCTTCCTACTCACATCACCAAATCACTGTGATACACAATGCCTGTAGCCCAGAACCACACTGCTCTATAGTATATATAGTCACGCAGTGTGAAAAGAAAAACAAGAGTGATACGCCATTAAAAGAAAATTCAATGAAGATTATTTTTCAAAATAAAGTCTATTGATATGTAACTCACATGCAGCACAATTTGCCTGACTTCTTATGGTATTCTATGGGTTTCAATTAAATGTAGTATATAGTTATAGATGCATCATTACTATCATACTTAAGGCATAGAAAAATTCCACTTACTTCAAATAATTCCCTACTGTCCAGTAGAGTCAATTCTTGTCACCCAACCCCAGTCTCTGGAAACTATCGATCTCATTTTTCTCCAACAATCTAGAATATTTAGGGAGCCATATAAGTGGAACAAAAATATATGCAGTTTTTGTGTATGGCATCTTTCACATCATAAGACACTGGAGATTCATTCCTGTTGTTGCATTTATCAAAAACTAATTTTCTTGCAATACTGAGTAGTATTCCATTGTATGAATGTACCACAATTTATTTTGTCCATTTGGTTGCCAAAGGTTATTTGGGTTGATGTCAACACAGAACATTTTTAAAAACAGCAGAAGTGAGTAAACATGAATCTGCTCAGATAACCTTGAATTTCTTAATCCTCCTTACACTTCAAGGCTTATTAGTGAAAATTTAGAACTCATCAACCTGAAGGGAATCATGCAAGTTTTGAGGGAGCAATGGTCTTTTTCTAATCAATCATCTTCCCACTGAATTACTTCTGGTTTGATAAAATTGCTCCTGTTTCTCAAACAGCATGCTTATGGAGTGTTGAAAGACGACTCCATAATGACTAACAGCTGGCCTCTAACAATTGGCTGACTCAAAGATTATCCAAGTGCATAAATTTTCAAGATTGGTCCAAGAGGATTAAACAAGCTCTCTGGCTGGTTGTTAAGCCTGGGTCCTCAAGTAATGCCACTGTGTAAGCTGAGGGAGACTTTCTGCAGGATGGACCATGCACAAGCAAGACAGTAGGAGGCACCCTACAGGAACAAAAACCTCATGGCTATTTCCACTTTTTCCGTTATCCAGCTCCCCCTCTGCAGTTGCTCAGACTGAGTCCCTGTGCATGCTGCGCATGATTTCAACGGGTTAAAACTAATTTTAAATTCATTAAAAACGAGCCTGTGTCAGCATTGTCTCCATAACCCCTTGCCTATAAAAGTGCTGAGAACAATGCTGCCTCGCCGACTTTCTCATTCTATTGTACCACTTAGCACAGAACAGGTGTGTCACAGACATCTCCTTGCCAGCTCGGCATAATGTGCTGCACAATTCTCTAATTTCACTGTCAACGCAGCAATCTTTCCTTCTTTGTTAAAAGACTCCCCAAATCACTGTAAGTAATGCCAAGGCACACTAAATTTAAGTCAGGTAATATATTTGCTTTTCCCAGTAACTTTACAAATCAAAATCTGAAAAATTAGAGATAAACCTTGGAGTGTGCCATTCCATGATAAATTCCTCCTTTTGAGACAGTGAGGATTTCCAAAAAGAAGGAAGAAGTAGGAAAAGGAGGAAAGGATTTTCTATCCTACCTGAGGCCTCCAGCTATAAGGTTTATTTTTTTATTTACTTGTGGTTCTTTTCATTTATAATAATCTTTTACTTAAGGGAATTTCTATCAAAAATGAAAGACCAATTTAGACCCACACACCAATCTTTCGTTTTCCTTTGTCTTCTACCACCTCTCTCCTCATCAGTGCTAGCTAGCCTCTCCTCAGCTATGTCCTGGTCTGCTACATAATTAGACACTTCAAGAGTTATTCACTGTTCCTTCAGTTAGGATCCTGAAATTCACATGTATTTGCCTATACTGATCACTTGTGCACAGTGGCTGGGAATAAAGAGATTCTATTATTTCATTACCCATTAAATTAATGTGGGTAAACTAATACATATATAAATATATATAAATAATTAAGTATGTATATAACTTATGAAATGTATATTTAACAAGCACACAGGTATTTGTGCATCAATAATAGATATAAAACTTTGAAAATGCAAATTGGATCACGGAATCCTCATGATTGAATCCCAGGAACTTTCTACCCATGCCAGTTCCTGCCCCAGCTCCTGGCACCTCTGACCACATCCCTTACTTTCCTCCCTTGCTTCCTCATTCTGGCTCCGCAAGTCTTCTGATACTTGTTATACACATCAAACTAATTCCTGCACCTTGGTCTTTGCCCTAGATAATCTCTGGACTCCAGAAAGTTCTCCTCTTTTGTGAGCAAGACTGTCTCTCTTGTCTTGCCATCTCAGCCTAATATGACATACTTAGAATAATGTTTGTTGGACAGTTTAACAGGTACCCAGTCACTCCAACTCATGTTTTCCTTGTATTCACGTAACCAATATCCAGGTCAAAAAATAAAATGTTAGTCCATCTCCCAAGAGTAATGATGAGCCTAACTTCCACACTCCTGTATTCTGTTTCTTTTTTCTTTGAAACCTGTCTAGATGAAACCAAATATCTATTATTTTGCATCTGATTTCTTTTCTCAACATTAGAGTTATAAAAGCCATCATTGTCTTTGTATGTAGTTGTATTTTGCTCATTCTCTTGGTTGTATATGAATCATGTTGTGAATGTAGTATTATTGTATCTATTATGATATTGGCAAGCATTAGCATTTTTCAGTGTGGGCTACTACAAATAGTGCTATTATAAACATCCTTGTCTTTTACTGAATGTATGTTCTCATATTTTTATGGCTATTTCACCAGGAATTGAAATATGGGTTAAAAAAATAGATACTTGTTTAGCTTTGAAAGATTCTGCTGAACAGTTAGCCAAAGTGAGGTGAATTTCTCTTTATCTGACCCAGAAAACTAATATTGTGCATGATTTTCATTTTATCCTTTTTATGTAGAAGCATTGAGATTGTATATTTAATTTATATTCTCTTGATAATTAGCAAAGTTTTGCAGCCAATCTTTTCTGGAAATCAAATACTGTACTTATACTTGAAAAAAAGCTTTTAAGTCATTCCAAGGGTGCTTATGAGAATTATGAACAGGGTAGTAATAGTACTCACACCACAAGCAAGGAGACAGTTGCATGAAAAGACACATGTAAAAACTCAAAATGATACATAATACAGGCTAAGAACTCAAAAATATGCATTATTATCCTTATTTGATAAGATAAATAAAGAATAGCCACAAAAATATGGAGGTAGTCTTTGACACAAAAATTCATTTAGTGATGAAATCCAGAAGGCACTGCTGCTTAGAAACAAAGAAAAGCAACTGATTTTGATAAGACCAATAGAAAAGAATGGCACTATAACAGAAATAAACAAATCAAAATAATTTCAGAACTGCACTATTTTCATTTCAAATTACAAGTACAGCTTTTATACACCAAGTTGAGGGTCAAAATAATGACATTAAATTAGTCCTCATCATTAATATTATTCCTTCCTTAGGTTTAATTATGGACATCTTATTGAGCAGAATAATTTTATCTTTGGCCTATGAAGTCATGTTCTTTGAGGATATATGAAAGGAATTTAGTTATAGTCAGGGTAATATAGCTGAGGTCTATTTTCACAGATATCACTGAGAGGTGTTAGCTGAGTCATTACTGGGGTTTTAACTACGTTCCACCAGCCAAACAAATAATAGAGACAAATCAACATGGCAGAATGTTCACACTAGATATATGTCTCTGATCTCAGCCTTACAAGATTGGTAGGATTTAGGGACAGCAAGAAGAAAATATAAGAGTAATGAAAGATCTAACAAAATATTAATAACTTGTGATTGCCAAGATCAGAGAACCATGAAGTCTAAAACTTCAGATGAACAGTAGGTAAGTAGAAGGATGTGGACTGCAAAGAGATAAAGGGGCAAAAATATGCTGGACCTTGACTATTATGCTGGGTCTGGTTCAGTAGCCTTTAGAGACTTGTGAAATTATTCTAAATTGAGAGATGAGAAATTACATGTCCATATTCTGGGAAGGCAACTTTAGGAATCTTATACATTATGGAGAAAGTTGTGTTAGAGAGAGGAGTCACACCCCAAAGAGCTTGCAAGAAAACACTTGGTATATAATGAGAACCTGGCCCTAGGTGACAAAAGAAGAAAGGCTAAAGAGATTGTTAACTGGTAACACATTTTGAAATAGGTTAGATAAAACTTAACCTATTGGCAGAGGAGAAATCAACAATGGTCAAAATGGCATTGAGAATTTCAGTATAATTCTCGTACTTTCTAATCCTAGAAAATACTGAAAGAACTGGATAGATACCAAATTTAGAAAAAGATGATGAGTTCAGTTCACAATTTTTTGCTGCTGGTAGTTTAATTCTTTTGTATTTACTAACATGATGCAGATAGTAATTAAAACTAATGGAAATCCGAAGGTGGAAGCAATTTTGACTATGCCTGAAGGATTTATAGAGGAAAAGTTAAATTAGATAAGGTAGCAGAGCAATAAACAGTTACACTTGTATGGTAAATTATGCAACAAATTTGGAGAACAAAACAATATGCTGAGTTTCAGTATGATATATAATTTACGATAAATGACAATTTAATACAGTTTAAGGATTTTATTATGTATACATATTCTCCTTCAGGCACCCTTATTCCAATTTAATCCAAATGAGGAATAAGAGAGTAATTAAGAGAAATAATAATAATTAACCTATATCTGTATTTTAATACTTTTAATTAGACAAGAGATCCTACAAATGGATTGTTGTCTTATTTTGTCACTTCTTTGTGGTATCATAGTTCATTTACTTAAAACATTTTGTTTTTTAATTTTTATGATACTTTGAGTATTACTCTGAGTAATGAAAGAGCATACAATAGCCCCCAAATCCCAATGCTCTTCCAGAACTTTTTAATGGTTTTTCAGAACACAGTATTCACCACCAAGTCTCAGCAAATCTGTTTACTTTTGTGTTGGTTACTTTTCTTGTTGCTGAGACAAAGTACCTAACACCTAAAATTAAAAGAGGAAAGATTTATTCCAGCTCATGGTTTATAGATGTTTCAGTCCGTAATTAGTTGACTCCAAGGCAGAGTGGCTTGGCAGAAGGGCATCACAAAGGAGAAACAGTTCAAGCAGTAGAAGACAGAAAAAACAAGCGAGAGAGAGAGAGAGAGAGAGAGAGAGAGAGAGAGAGAGAGAGAGAAACCTCTTTCTGTCCCTCCTAAAATATTCAGTCTACTGGGATTAGGGTGGTGCCAATTCAGTCAGTGGATTGATCCAGCAGTTACCCATGCTTAATTCCAGCATTGCACTACAAAATCACAGCTCTAGATTCAGACACCTCTGAAAAATCCCTGTGACTGCATGAGGTTTTGTGGGGTGCAGGCATCTAGACACAAGCCATAACAACTTTCTCTCCTCCTGTCAAAGGCAACTAGAGCTAAACCTATCTAGAAGTAGACATGGCAACTGAGATAGGCCAAGAGACACCTGTGTAATAGAGATAAGTGGTATTATGCTTTCAGCACAACTCTGCCAATTACAAAATGCCAAATAAACATCTAATGTGCGTCTTGTAATTCAGTAAGTGAAGTCAATGCTTTTTGAACAGATATTAATCCACATTCATAACTGTTCTAATTTTTTATATCATGTGAGCTTTTGACATTGCAGTTCATTTTCCCAGTAAGGACAGTGAGTCCTTAAAATAATTATTTAGCTAACCTCTGGGTGAACTAGCTCAGCTGTCACCGCTAAAATTTGGATGTACTCATTGTATTAATAGATTTTGGCTCACTTCTGCTTCTTTATTTTCAACTTTTAAGAATAGGTCATTTTTCTTTGTGGCCTATATTGTGAAAACCTAAAAGGCATATTTTAAATAAGTCCTACTGTTCCTCTCAACTATCAGTTTCCCCTTAGAATTTGGTTCTGGAATCTCACACAGTTAAAACATAAAACAGAAGTCATCAGGGACACTCATTGTAGAACTCCCTGACATAACGTTAGCTCACACCGCTCAAGAGGGCTTGCTTTATCTTAGTGCCAGACAAGTCCCTGGCTGCTAAGTAAATATACTGGCCATTCAAATGCAAAATACTTACTACAAACATATTAGTAAATATTTATTTAAAAATCATATAAATCTTGCTTAAAAATTAACCGCTATTGCTATTTATTTTTGTTGCTTTAACACAATTACTCATTTCAGTGGAACAAACTCTTGCCAGCACATCAAGATTCACAGATATAATGTAATTTTCCTGAACTACTAAAATCCCACTGAAACAAGATCCACAGATATGTAATTTTCCTGAAGTACTGAAATCTCACTGAAAGGAAGTTGAACTTGGGAAGATAGTCTCACCTCAAATGGGCATCGTTTCTATGCAGTAAGGTTTTGTTTCACTGTATTTATAGATTTTACAACTGCCTTGAAAAATGTGCTTTTCCTTTGAGAAAACGTGAAGAAAGTTAAATATCTACAGGAATTCTGGAGATAGCAAATTTTAAACAAAACTATCTATGTCAAGAGAAAAAAGGAAAAGAAGTGAATGGATTTTTTTTTCAACACTGACTAGTTTCTCTTGAAAAGGATCCAACAGAGGAAATCATAAAATAAAATTACAAAATGGTAGCATGCTAAAATTATTATGCATGAAAACCTTCCTCTCTAGTGTGCTCCTAGTGAAAGGAATTTATATCCATATTTCAACGTTAGTCATACGTTCACTACATAACCTGTTCTATTTCACTTTGTACTCCACAAGCTTCAGATTAGATCCTGAATATTTTTATACACTGTACTGCTAAGATTTTATTTGTGCTTTTGGTTTAGTTTTCCAAAATATATAACTAAGATGGTTTGTACGCACTTTTATTTTAATACCACACTGTATAGATCAGACGAATACCATGTCTGTATGTGATAGCTACATGACAAGAACTGCATGGTCTTCCTAAACAAATGAGAGCTCATTTCTCACTTTACTGAAGGTCAAAGTTTATCTCTCACTCTTCTACAGTTGAAAGTTTATTTCTCACTTTTTGAAGTTCTAAATTTATTTCTCACTTTACTGAACACTGAGAGATATAAACAAACCTCTTTAAAAATAAACCACCAGGAGTGTAGTAGAGATGAGCAACACTAATACTTCTTCTAGTGAAAGCTAATTGTGTGCTAGAGTCCACAATTTCATGTATTACTTAAAATATCCAAAAAATATTGAGGCACACACATTTTAAGCATAGTTTAAGAGTGAACTAAAACCATCCTGATTATGTAAATAATCATATTGTGTGATGGCAGCTGTTAGGAAGCCATTCAGCAGTTTATGGCTCTGCTGAGACCACCATATGTCCCAGCTGCAAGGTGCAGGCCACAGCAATCCCATCAGTACAGAAGGTCACAGGCTTTCAGATGAGGGGGAATGTGGAGGTGTCACATGTCACCTTTATGCTGAGAGATGTAATATCAAATGTTCAGTTGCATCACATTAGACAGCGACCTTCCGACTTGCTACTTTATCAGTGCAGAAACTAAGGCGGGAGAGCCATAAAGTAATGCAAACAAAGAATGACTTTAGGAGGAATCATTTTCTTTTGATGGAATACAACATTTTAGAGCAAACAATAAGATATAAATATGATGATATTTTCCACCACTAACTGGCTACATCTGTAGGAAAATTCAGTAGTTAAATTGTAGCTGCATTATTGTAAAAACTTTAAATAAATAATGTAAGGCTAAAAATATGTATTTGTATATTGCTAATTTTTGAAAATGCATTTTATTCATAGAAAGCTTTATAATGCTATTTAATGTTTATTTTACAATGACTTCCTTCTTATTTTCCAAGGACTCTAACTCCTTTTATAAAAATAAATTTATGGTTCTTCAATATTAAATTTTAGAAACCAACCATTACTTTTATTTAAAATGAGATAAGCGAAGTGTTTTTCCATATCCACTAAAGGTTGGGTACCGTATTGCAGAAGTCAGTATCAAAATTTCTTCATTAGAGTGAGAAAATGGATGTAAGAATATGGAAACTATTTTAAGGTAGTATACAGTTATTAAAAATAGCTGATTTAGACAACAAACATTTATTTGGTTCACAGGTTTGTGGTATCAGATGATCAGGGCTAGATTCAGTATCTTCACCTTAGTCTGATAATGGGTCTAGTGTTGGTGATGAGTTACGTGCTGCAGATCTTGGTGGATCTTGGTGGACCTCACTCTTTTGCATGAGCTGTGGCTGTTGGCTGATGTGCTTAGAGCATATTTTATGCTTCCATAGGCCGGCTCAGGCATGTTCTCGTGCCCTTGGGAGGAGCAATTCTGAGAGTAAGGCCGATTTCACAAGAGTTTTACAATTTTCTACTTACGTGTAGCTGTAGCTAACATTCTATTGGTGAAGACAAGTCACAGTGAAACTCAGAGACAGACAGGAGGATTCAATGAGATTGGGCAAAGTACATGGATCTGGACCTCTTCACTGAATATTCCAAATAAGTCAGATTCCCATTGAAGTGTAGGTTGGAAATCCTGCTTCTCAGTATTTCCCTACTTGAAACTAATGCTGAAGTCTAGTTGGTATTTTTTTCTACTACTTTGGTTGATTTATTTTCAACCTCAGTGACATTGCTCCATTAAAATCCCCTCCTGAAATGCTCTTATATATAATTCTTCCTTCAATATCCTACTTAAATTCTAGTACGGTAGCACAGTCAGAGCTGGGAGACCACTCTCCTCCACCTCCTTGAGTCTGGGCAAGGTCTCAGGGCTATCTTCCTTCCACCGTCACATATAACTTAGAATGAGCTCTGGCATACCCATAGTTGTTGAAAATCCTAAAGTGATGACAGCACTCTGTTAATCATTCCTGTCAATCTTGCCCAGAGCCCCAGTGAGTGGCCCTGGCAGGGGTGCACTTCCCTTAGGACCTGAGAGCATGATTTATCTATACTACTTTTCTACTTGTCTGTTGTCCCAGCACCATTTCTCTGTTTGTGTCAAATTTTTCTGGGCACAGGCTCCCTGAGCACTTCTTCCCTTGGTCTTCAGTAAAAGTGGCTGCTTTTCTCTTACCACTGAATGTACACTTGCAGTTCTTTGCTCATCATACACAGGAGCCTGAAATCTATCCCTCAGTTATCATTACCTCTGGGATCACTTCCAAAATCAACTTGTTGCACTCAAATGCTTATCTCAGAGTCTTCTAATGTAGAGCCCCAAATGAAGACAGATGGGACACATGTAACCAAGTTTGTGTTAGCCAAGAATCACGTTCGACATTCATTGCAAACTAATAATAGCCTGCTAAAATGACGGGTACTCCAATTTCATCTCTTACAAATGTTTAGGTCTTCATTGTATCTCACCAACATACTTAGAATAATATTCTGTGGTCAACAATAACCGATTTTAGCATATTGTAATAGAATTGAAGTCTATCAGAAATGATTTTAAAAGGCAGAGGCCTTGGGGACATAGCTCAATGGTAGACCAGTTGCTCAGCATGAGTGATGTTTGAGCTTTACTTTCCAGTATTGCAAAAATCAATCAATAAAATGAAAGATAGAAAAATATAAGACAAATACAAAAATGTATGAAAAATAAAATTTCCTTGGTACTTCTTTTGTTGTTCGAGATTTTTAATTTATATTTTTGAGATGTTTGATATTGAGCCAAGTGGTGTATCACTGAGCTACACACTCAGCCTCTGTTGGGCAGATTTTACCAAATTTAAGGCAGGATGTAATAAATAAGTAACTGTAATTTATGATGAAAGAGAGCCACCAGCATAAGTGAAAGATTTTCCATGCAACAGATGTGTTTTGTAACTTTTTTTCAGTCATTGGATTTCCAGAGAGAATCATAAATTTGATTTTATAAGAATAATTTCAGATGACAGTTAACATTATGTGTGTGTTAAATGATAATTCTTTCAGTTCATGTTAAAATTAAATTAAAAATAGGAATAAAGGCAGAAGCTGTCATATGGACCTATGTAAGGGAAACCTTCATTGATTGTAGTTAATTATGACTTAAGGACCCCCCCAATTATATAACTGGCAGAAAATACCGTTTTAGTCCAAGCACTGCAACTTTGCTAATGTTTTTCTCAGAATGTGTGAATTATTAATAAAAAATATAGTGAATTAAAAAGGCTTCCTATTTTGATGCTGCAAAATTACATTTCTAAATTATACTTATTTACAGAGTAAAGCTCCCACCTTTTATGAGTCACTTTCAGTACCCTGAATCTCACTACAAGCACACATAAGAATAGCAAGTAATAAATCAATTTATAAAGCATGTGAAATGGACTACCTAGTAAAATCACCAAGTCAAATTTAAAAATATGATTTTGTCCTCAAAAGGGGTAGAGGGATGATTCACAAAAAGGGCAACTACTGCTGGGTCTAGTGGTGATTGCTTATAATCCCAGCACTTAGCAGAGGGAAAAAGGAGGCTTGCAGCATGTTTGAGGCCAGCCAAAGGTACATACTGAGACCCCATGTCAAAAAAAAAAGTGAAACAAATGAATGAACATTTACAAAACAATAGGGTAATGACTGTCTACCTATTTATGGAACATCAGGAGTGCTTTTGTCCAAAATTGGATTGGTGTCCTCTTTAGCTATAAAATATATATATTGCCTGCATTAAATCAAGTTACAAAAATTTTTTTTTCAAATATTAGTAATTCTTATGTAGCATAGACTAATAAAACAAATTAGTTTAAAAAAAGCAGTGCATCAGGGATATAGCTCAATGGCACAGTGCCTGCTTGGCAAGCATGAGGTTGTGAGTTGAATTACCAGTATTAAAAATCTGTAGTAGGGTGATTATTCAATAGATTTTTACTCCTATTACACAGATAAGAAATTCTCCAAAAGTTGATAAATCATTCTGAAAGCTGTGCCTTTTCTCGGATGATGTGCCTAGGGAGCGTACAGGATTCAAGGAGAACGTGACATGTGATCGGCTCATTTGGAAAGGCCATGTGGAGAGAACGTGAATTACCACCCTCCTGGCCTACAGCAATTCTTCTGTAAAGAAAAGAAACCAGCCTTAATTTCATTAAATCACTTTCCATTATTCATCATTTACAGCACATTCTGAAATTTATGGAAAAAATAGAAATTCTAAACAAATATTGCCTTTGAAAATACATAATTTGCTGTGTCTTTGTTCTGTGGCCAAATTTATATATTTAAGAAGGAACACAAGCAAGTGAGGGAGTTTTACTTCTAGAAATCCTTTACTCAGTTTTCAAACTTTCACTGCACAAGATCCATCTTGAAAACAAAAGGTCTTCTGGTCCTATGGGAGTTTTCATGCTAATAAAATGATTGTGATAGCATCTAGCTAATCATCAAAAGGGACAGTAGCTTATCTTTTTATGTGGCTCCATTATTATTGTTTCCATTATTTATGTGGCAGTTATCTTTGAAGGGTAACTGAGGAAAAACAGAATCCATAAAAGCATTGTAAATCTTCTAGTGGTATTATTTTTGTTCTGTGAACAGCAACATACTGTAGTCATGTTCTTTCAAACCTGCTAATAAAACAGTACAAAATTTTAATAAACTCTGGTAACTTATTTAGCATACTTATCAAAGAATGAAAAACACTAAATTCATTAAAGTGGAAGTAATTTCATAAGCCTTCTCTCCAGTATTATTTTGCTCCAGGTGGTAGGAAAGCAAATTACAAAAATGAGGAGCCCATCTAAGATCAAACCATAGAATCACAAAGTAACACACGGGCAACCAAAAAGACACTGGAATTTAAGCCCGTTCCCGGCTTTTGACATATAAGTCTTGAATTGTGTTCCACAGAACCAAACTTTGAAACCAAGGGACATGTGCAAGTGATCTTCTAAGTAAGCATTCCTGCAGGAAACCAGTAAGGATGAGCATAAGCTACAGAAAAAGAAAGGAAACTAAACAAAGATACACATCGCACTGGAATCTCCACATTGACCTGACTTGTAGGGCATCTTGGGATACTGAGTTCCCAGCTCAGGACAAAGGAAGTGGACTTGTCTACTTCTGCCACAGCCTATCTCCAGTAGAGTGGTCCTCTGAAGAAATCTACAGATTTGAGCTGTGGGGAATGAAGCAAAAAACAGAGCAGATGGAGGCAAAGAATCAGTCAAAGTACTCAGGATAGGGATGACCACAGCACCCACAATGCATGCAAGAGATCTGATAGTACTTGTCATTGTACCAATTCATGTGAGTACTTTGTGCTCCATTAGCTAACTGTCCTTGTTAAATAAGAAATCAGTGTAACTATCTGATTGCAAAATAGGATGATTATGACCCAGGCTCTGAGCTGGCTGCAGTTTGATGATTCCAGATTAAGACTAATGGAATAACATGAACTTTCTATACACCAGTATTGCTCTTAACACTGAGCTTCCGAATTTGCTGTGTGGACTAAGACAAGGTAAACTTACTCTTTTATTCCAGCTTTTAGGTGTTGCCCGTAGTACCAAAAATGAAAATTCAGTCCATATAACTCAAGTTATTCTTTCTATTTTCTTTCTAAAGTTTTTTCTTTCCATTAACTCAGCATTTCCCAACACTGTTTTTCCCCTCAGTTTTTAAAAACTTTTTTAGTATGTTTTTGCAGTACATAATGATTGCATTCACTGTGGGGAATTGGCAGATGTACACAGCACCTTTCAATTATTTTTTCCTGCTTCCCTCCACTCCCCTGTTATTTTTTCAGCATCAGATTCATTCATCTTGTAAGACCTTATAAACTTAATTATATAAACAGATTGGAAAACAGATTGATAGGCCAAAGAACATAAAGAAAGTAAGACAATTGTACTAAGGGAGGGTAAACTTTTAGATGTAGTGTCCACACTGCACAACACCTACATTTTTTCTTTCTTAGCACTTTTAACAGAAAGAAGAAAAAAAAAGTTCTGAGAGTCACACTGGAAAGGAAACAAAATTATATACAGTCATTGTATTTTAGGACTTTTTAATTATTAGCAACGAACATGGTACAAGAAGGGTAATAACAATATAAAAATTCTTGTACTGAAGTGACTATGTAATCCTTTCTTTGTGGGACTGTTTTTTATTTTTTTTCATTTTCCTTTCATTATTGAAGACTTAACCAAGGTCTATGCATTGAGTTCTGTTTCAGATCTGCCCTCATCCCTTTTTATGGTTTGGCTTGGTTTTGAGACAGAATGTCATTAAGTCAATGGGTTACCCAGGCTTCACTTGAATTTACTGTCCCACATGTCAGCCTCTTGGGTATGAGGATTTGAGAAATGAACATCATGCCTGGCTCCATGTATAGGAGCATTATTTAAATGCATAAATGATTAACATTAACTCACACACCCGACTGACTCTTATTCTAGATGACAATATGCTAAACACCATATGTACAAATTGACTGAAAGTAAGTAAGGGGATTGAACCCAGGTTCTATACATACTAAGCAAATACGCGACCACTAAGCCACATAGCTGGCTTGTGATAAGCACTTGTAAAATCTACATCTATTTATGACTTTTAAACTTTCATTAAATGAAGAGTAGAAGGAAATTTTAAGTCTTTTAAAATCAAATAATA
>PVJX010010192.1:0-57971 GCA_004027295.1 Dolichotis patagonum
ACACAAAAATGAGAGTCATATTTGATCACATCTTATAAGGCATAAAAATAATACAGACACGTTTCTATATCTATCACATAATCAAAATGATATCGAGTCCAAATGCCTTGCTGAATTTAATTTTTTAAAAATAATTTTGTGTTTAATTGGTGTTTCTGAAGACATGTAAGTTTTTCATGTGAAGAAAATTGGGGATAATGCCAGTAAAACAGAAGTCTTAGCCTACAGGCTAAGAAGCTGTGGGAAATCCTCAGTAGAAGCCATAGGACCAGTATCTTCTGCAGCACAGGGGGCGGCAGCAGCCGTAACCGTAGCCACCGTATCCGCCATAGCCACCATAGCCATAGCCACAGCCCAGGCCGCCATAGCCACAGCCCAGGCCACCATAGTAGCCGCTGTAGTAGCACATGGTGTCAGCAGTGGGCTGTTCTGTTGAGGATCTGGAAGTGGCTGTCTTGTGTCCTGATGTCACTGTGTGACAAGAGCCTTTTATACCTCCTTGAAGATGGGTGGGGAAGCCACAAACATTGCAGCATCATATTACCTCACCAATGAGCTTCAGATACTGTCATAAATATGAATTTATTGAAACAAGGTCTTCATAAACTGAGATACTTTTGCTGTTATGTCAGGATTCCATGATCAAATTAGGGGCTGTTAAAATGAGTTTCCTGTTGTGTTTTCAGTAATACTTTATCCTATATTTAGTTAATTGTGTATGTATGACCTAATCACATGTTGTGATGAAAATCATGAAAATTAAGCGTTCCATTTTTATTTTTGTTTTGTTTCCATTCCTGAACAGAAACAAGTTTGTCTCTCTCCTTCCCACATCTCCCTTCTTCTGTTTTTCCCTCTCACCCTCCCTTCTCTCTCTCTTTTTGTCTCTCCTTTTTTTCTTTCTCATTCCCTTTGCATTTCCCCCTTGCTTTCCCTTAACTTCCCTTTCCTCTCCTTTCCAGTCTTGAATACTCCTACCAGTAGGAATTAATTTCCTGACTCTTGTTCATGATGGGTGACCTATGCTGTTGGAAACTGGTGGAAGTTACTATCACATTTGTATACAGAGGACATTTAAACTGAGTAAACAAATGGCCACTTTATGGACAAATCTATACTTGTTATTGTCCCTCTTCATAAATATATGGTAGATGTAAAAGGGAAACACATTAAAGTTAAATGGGCACTCCATTTGCAACTGTTATGTCTCTTTTTACAAAATTAGAATTTACTTTTCAGTCACACAGATGGCTTAGAGGTATGGCAGTGACTTTTTTTTCAAGTGTATGACAGTAAAAGAAGAATCAAAGAAGCCATGAAGTCCTTTGTTTGCTCAGATTTTAGGCAATAGGTGTTGTGTTAACAGAAATGGAGATACTTAGTCATGTACTTCTGTTTTATGCATTGCCCTATAATTTTGCACTTACTAAATTTAATTTGCCTAAAATAAAATCATATTATTATAAGAGTACAGTTGGATGAATTTTATAGTCAAGATCAATTTAAAGTGTTATCTTTTTAATTTTGGATATCAGAAGGTATTTAAAGAAAGGAAAAGCTACCCCTTGGATTTTATGTTGCTGCACATAAGTCAACATTAATCTCTTGTGGGATGAAACCAGTTTTAATTGGTGAAAACTGACATGCATGATCACACACCTCTCATGAAGATCAGTGTTTGGGAAAAGAAATAAATAGAAATCTAATGGTTATTTTTTTACTGGTCAAATATGTCATGAGTTTGAAAAAAGAAAACTCTCATGAAATGAGTAAACAGATTTGGTAAGCAAGTAAGAGGCATATGTAAAGTAAGTTTATATGTTTAGTGAGAAAGAACTCATATCTTTACCCAAGCAGTTTAGACATCTAATTATCTACAAGGAGCTCCGCCCTTTTTCTCTCTGTTTGTGTATGTCTTACTCAAGCACCATAACTACACCCAAAAAGAAAGGAAGAGAAAGAGAGGGAGGGAAGGAGAAAGGGAAGGAAGGAGAGAGAGAAGGAGACAGAGGGAAAGAGAGACAAACTTGTACCTGTGCAAGAACTGAAATAAAACAAAAACATGGAACACCTAATTTTCATGATTTTCATCATTGCAATATACGTATTATTTTCTAAATCATTAAAATGAACTGGTGTATTACAGATTTACTTGGAGCCTTGTGGGTAAGCCAGAATGTCATTATTTTTGCTGACAGCAATCACTTATCAGCATCAGTATGACAGCATCAGTTATACTTTAGACCTATAATGTCCTGGAAAAAGCTCACACATACAGAGGCAGGGCGTTTGGAAGGTGACTGGATCACACGGTAGTATACGGAAAAGTGTGTTCATCACTAATGTGTTGGAAGCTGTGTGTGCTCTCCGGAGGTGGGACTCAGTATGAAACTGGTCACACGGAGTGTGACCCTGAGGGTTTATGTCCCTCCTTGGCTTCTCCTTTCTCCTGTCCTGACTTTAATAGCTTACTCTGTATCTGTTGTTTTTTTCCTTACCATACCATTTCTACTTGGAGCCCACTGACCATGACCCGTGTGGGAGTCAGTGATTTCACCCAAGCGGTGAAAAATGCATCTACGGCAACACCTATAAGCATTGTGTTAGGCAGAATAAAATATTAAAACTAAGAGAAAATCTTTACACATAGCTCCAGCTGATACAATCCAAACTGATGTTACAAATGACCTCAAGCATACAGATACACAGCTTTAAATGATCTCGTTTGAATATAGACCTTTATTGTACAAATAGTCTCTTAAAATATTTAGATAAAAAGTGTAAGTAGACACAAATGGGAGTTAAGATTAAAAGACATATGTAAAACAAATTTGCATGATTCATGAGAAAGAACTGATTTTTTTCCCATTCCGGTGAGACCCATGATGATCACAACAGAGCTTTCTCTCTACCCTCATCCTCTCTGCCTCCTAAATTCCTTTCTTTCTCTCTGTTATTCTCCCAAACATCACCCACACATTGTGACTAATCACAAACAGTTACACAGATATAACCAATACTCTTAATGGAGAGCAGTAACGAAAAAATAATTATGTTGGAAAATAGTTTATTTAATAATAATTTTAATATAAATTATGAGTCAAATTTGATCATATTTTATATAGCATTATACAAATAATACAATTTTCTGCAAAGGAGCACAAAATGCCAATGATACCAGAGTGAAAATGTCTTACTGAGTTTAATTTTTAAAGATTATTTTGTATATAATTGGTGTTTTTGAAGGCGTGGGACAATTTTTATAAAACAGAAGGTTGTAGCCAATAGATAAGCTGTGGAAACTCCTCAGTAGAAGCCATAGGCCCAGTATCTTCCATGGCACAGTGGGTGGTAACAGCCATAACCATAACCACCATAGCCACCATAGCCACCATAGCCACCATAGCCACAGACACAGCCATAGCCAAAGCCCAGGCCACCACCATAGTAGTTGCTGTAGTAGCACATGGTGTCAGAAGTGGACTTTCCAGCTGACTAGTGGAAGTAGGTATTCCTGCGTGGATGCCACTGTCTGTCTATCACTGTCCTCAAAGAGTTTTTGTATCTCCCTGGTGATGGATGGGGAAACCCATGGGCATTGTAGGATTGTATTACCTCACTAATGAGGTTCACAAAATATCATAAATATGCAGTTACTGAGAAAACAAAGCCCTTGTAATTGAGGTAATTTTGATCTTGTGCCAGAATTCCAAGATCTGATTATGGGATGTTGAAATGAATCTCTTGTTCTATTTTCAAAACTCTGGTTTATCCCATATTTAATTAATTGTGCATATATGACCTGTTACCTCTTGTTATGCAAAAATGCAAATTAAGTATCCCATTTTATTTTTGTTTAACTTTATTTCAATTCCTGCATATTAGCAAATTTGTTTTTCTTTCTTTCCTTTCCTTTTCTTCTTTCTTTCTTTCTTTCTTTCTTTCTTTCTTTCTTTCTTTCTTTCTTTCTTTCTTCTTTTTCACCTTCCTTCCTCCCCTCCCTTACCTTCCCCTTCCCTTTTCTCTCCTTTTTATTCTTAAATAGTTTCATTTGTAGGAACTTATTTCCTGACTCCTATTCATGATGAAAATGAGCTATGCTGTTGGTAATTGGTGGCAAGTTACTATCATATTTGCATATATAGAGAGGATATTTAAATTGATCTTGTTCTTCAGTAAATGCTTTCAGAGATATCAGAAAATAAATTGGCATTTTATGGACAGAAAATGTATGCTTGTCTTTGGCACAAATGTAACAGGGAAACACACTAAGGTTAAGTTGATGCTTCATGCACAGATGTTAAATCCCTTTGTACAAAACCACTATTTAGTCTGCATTTCACAAATGTCTTATAGGTGCATCAGTGGCATTTCTCTTGAAAAGTGTATACCAGGATATAAGGAGTCAAATAATCTATGTATTCCTTTGTTCCTTCATATTTTAGTTGATAGATGAGTACTAATGGAAATGAGAAAACTCAGACATAGATTTATATTTTATTATTGTTTTAAATCTTTAATTAAATGTATTAAATATAATTCACATGAAAAGAAACAGTATAGACATACATCTTGATAAATTTTACAGTCAAGATCTATTTAAATTGTACGTTATTGTACTCTGTTGTATTAGAAGGTTCTTAAAGAATGAAGCTTCTCTTTTCATTTTATGCTGCTGAACCTAGGTGAAAACTAATTGCTTTTAAAATGGAAGCAATTCTAATTAGGAAAAAATTGACATACATGGGCACATTTTATAATGGCTAGGATCAAGGGTAAAAATATCTAAAGATACTTTGTTACTGAATAGTTATCACATGATTATAGAAAAAATTATTTTTGATATGCACAAAATGTATATTATTTTATGAATGTATAGAATGAATTTCTGTATGTTAGAAAACTAAAGCCATATTGCTAAGCCAGAGTATCATCATTTTTGCTGTCATTTTCTATATAGTGATGTTGGTAATGGCGTATGCATTCAACGGTAGGGCTTTGGGAAGGTGAGCGCATCACAGTGGTGCTGGACCCATCAGTACTGAGTACCATCAGTACTGAGTACCCATCAGTACACCTACTGAGGTCTCAGAAGCTGAGTTTGCTCTGAGGAGCTGAGGCCAGTTAGCTGGTTTACTGTAGTGTGTGTGGAAGGCTCTGTCTTCCTCCTCGTCTTCTCCTTTTCCTCTGCTCCTTGGCCGGCATAAGATGAATACCTTAAGCTCTCCCGAGGCCATTTCACATTGAAGTTTCTGCCTTGGAGTCAGCTGACCATGAGGCTAAATAAAAATCTCTTCCTTTAAGTTTAGGGTGTCGAGTATTTGTGGAAGTAATGAGAAAAGTGACTAAGATAACAACTCATATCATTCTCCAGGCAGAAACATTGTTCAGAGTTTGAGTTCTAGTAGATATAATCCCACCACTTTTGTTGTAAATGACACAAAACACAGAATCAAGGAATTTTATATGACCTGATGTGTGAATATAGATATTATTGTTGAAATGACCATCTTTACAATTTCAGGCGAGGAGCATAAATATATAAAATGATGGGTGATTTGTACATGCAAGCAAAGTTTTATGATCTGTGAGAAGGATAGGCTACTTTTGCTTTGTCATTTTAGACTTTTAGCTATCGGAAAAGAGCTTGCTATGTCTCTTCTACCTTGCCCACCCCTCTTACCTTCTTTCTCTTTTTGTCATTTTCTTTGAGGACACCACAACTGCATGCATGTGATTAACCACCCACAAACACACAAATATATAACCAAAATTCATAATGTAATAGAACAGTACTAAAGTCACATTTATGTTGAAATAAATATTTATTTAATAATACATATTTTAATGAAAAGTGGAGAGTCAAAGTAAAACACACAGTTTTCTGCAAGCTGTTGTATAATCCAACGAATATGGTTGAATCCAAATGGCATGCCGCATTCTCTTTGCTTTTCAGAGAATTTATTTTATGGTTGGTGTTTATGAAGACATTTGAAAATTTATCATGTGAAGGAAGTTGGAGAATATTCTGGTAAAATGGGAGGTTGTAATCAACAGGCTAAGAACTGTGGAAACTCCTCAGTAGAAGCCATAGGACCAGTATCTTCTACAGCACAGGGGGCGGCAACAGCCATAACCATAGCCACCATAGCCACAGTAGCCACCGTAGCCACCACAGCCATAGCCACAGCCTAGGCTGCCATAGCCATAGCCCAAGCCACCATAGTAGTTGCCGTAGTAGCACATGGTGTCAGGAGTGGGCGGTTGTGTTGAGGATCTGGAAGTTGGTGTCTTGTGTCTGGATGTCCCTGTCTGCAAGGGCCTTTTATACCTCCTTGTTAGTGGGCAGGGAAAACCACAGGCAGCACAGCATCATATTATCTCATTAATGAGCTTCAGAGAGGGTCAGGAATATCTTGATTTATTGAGAAAACAAGGCCCTTAATGCTGAGATAATTTTGCTGTTATGCCAGCATTCTATGATTCAATTATAGGCTTTTAGAATGAAGCACTTGTTCTATTTTCAATGTTCTGGTTATATAGGTAATTGTATACATATGGTCTATTTACATGATATGATACAAATTATGAATATAGTATCCCATTTTTATTTATTTTTTGTTCCCATTCATCCACAAGGATGTCAATTTCCTTTCCTTTCTTTTCTTTTCTCTCTCTTTTTCTTTCATCCTGTGTTATCTTGTATTTTCTTGAAAAGTCTTATTCAAAATGTAAGAGCCTGACTCCTGCTTATGATGTGTGAAATAGTTATTGCCTAGCCAGCATGTACATATGGTTATGTATGTGTTTACATATGAAAGATTATGAAAGTAACTAATATTAAGACCCGTGTATTTAAAAGTAAGTTCTGACATATTTCTTTGTCTCTAGGTTTCTGTTTTATCCTGTTCTTCTTTTTCTGTTCCTTTCTTTTGAATACTCATATACACAGAGAAAGTAAAAGCTGTGGAGAAGAATCAATAGAAATGTATTGAAGTACATTTACAGAATTTTTCAGTTTATTAAACATAAACTTTTCAATCATCCATGTGTTATCTGTGAATTCTTTATCCATCAGCTGAGTTGGAACTAATCAGTTTTGTAAAATAAAATGCTCCTGGATTAAATAAATGGTTTTTGGTCAATACTCCCTTAATAATACAGTATAACATACTGCTTTCATTGAGGCCATATTGTGTTATGTTTTATAAGTTTGTTATATGTGATTTAAAGCACACAAGACAGTATTATGGGATATGCAAAACCTCCACCTTTTCATAAAGAGACTGGGAAACTGGGTTTTGCTATTCTCAAAGGTTGTGAAGTCAGCCCTCTGCTGAAACCAGTGATGAAAATGCTGGGTAAAACATGCCTATAAATTAGGAGACATTGCATTGATTTTATGTGAGATGAGGAATGCTGGATCTGAATTTTATTTCCATATTCAGGGACGATGTTATTCCTCATGTGCATGTGGAGATGAGGCTAGGAAACACAAACAGGTGAGCATCCTGCAGATTGAGCTGTTAGGAAAAACCACACGACCTGAACTGTGTGCTGAAAATGAATAGCCATTATCAATGGCCATGCAACAGCAATTTCTACTGTGGTTCATGGAGTTAGAAGCTGAATATTTAGTCAAATAACTGAGAATCTGTTTCTTCAGAGTTGATAGTGGTACAAAACAGGACCTTTTTAAATGTTCTGTTGTATAAGATACTAGCAGCTCTGTCCTTATAATTGATACTGTCACACAAGTAAATAACCATAGCGAATATACAGGTGAATTATTACATATTATGTAATTCACTACAGTTTTTCACTTATGTTAAGAAGTTATTTGTATTTATCTAATTAAAATCTTTTAGCTTGAATCTTATTCCATTATTACATTCGTCGAGCAGAATTTTCATTATCTTCATCATGCCTACTGTAACTAAGAAAGTTTGGTAACAGAAAGTATTACCTAAGACCTGATTTTCTGTCTCTTACATGTAAAGATTTCTTAAGTAGTACCATGCCAGAAAGTATTAATTTTTTGACAGGAAGAATCTGGAGATGAATATGTTTATAGAGGTACAGAGCTTCAAGTTTTTGTCTATTTCCAACTGATTAAATTAAATTTATTTAATTTACATGGCTTACTCTGACACACCATTTAGGCAAATGGCATTGTATCTTGTGGGTGCTGATTAAGGGATTACTATTTGCCAGTCACTTTTGAGACAATATATTAATATCATCAGGATGGCTATAATTTCTAATTGATGCATTTCCTCATTATAGCATTATGTCCTATAAGATGACTGAAAACCTCAATGTATATGAACATTTCATATATATATATATATATATATATATATATATATATATATATATATCTCCACAGATATTGCTTCAGTGCTTGAGTTTCAGGAATGAATGCTTATTTTATCATTGCTTTGTTCTTTCAACAGAGACTTTTCTGTTCAAAGTGTGTGACAATTCAGGCAGGCCCTCAGAATGCCTGGACTTGCTTTGATGTTTTGCAAATCTTATCCGAGAAGACTGCTGCTTTGTGAAGGCAGATCATCTCTTGGATGAAAATATGCTTCCGGCTTTTCTTTGAGATGAATATTTAAATGTGATAGAAATAATGTTTTCTGATCTTTTATGAATCTAGGTGATGAAGAGAAGACATTGTATGAGCCAAAATAGCACAAGAAAATGAGTGAAATACAGCATTAGAATGAATAGCTGAGGACTGTCACTCAAAGTTGAAGTTAATTCATTTCTATTTTATTTAAAGTTTTAAAACATAGTTTATATTGTCAGACCTGAGTCTCTCATCAAAGACCAAAAGAGTTCTCAATGTTATCAATATAATTCACTCAATAAAAGTTACTGTTCACACAATTCAATGATATTTTAGATTGAAAATTGTCTTCTCAATGTTTTTATAAAAACCAATTCTTCAGAAGACGATTTTTGAAATTGTAGAAGGAGAGTTTTTCAGAAGTTATTTATGAGTGGACCTCATAAATGTAAGCATTTTAATGTATATAAAGTTGAACAATTTACCATGTTATATGGTGTTACACAGTAGATAATAAAAATGAATGTCTAAATTAAAAACATTTATGTAAAAGTTGAGTACAAAGTCAAAATGACTAAGAAAGGTAAACATTTTGAATGAACTGAGGACATAAAGCCAGGACAACTAAAGACAAGCAAGAGTACTTCCTCAGAAAATGGCAAGAAAAGTGGGATAAGTGGTTTTGAAGAGAGGTAGAATACTTTGAGAAGATTTAATGTCAATGTGTCCTTCACCATGATAATTTTATCATGACTTCTATCAATTGCAGGTATCTAAGAATGATTTATAAAATTTGTTTCCAGCTTGATCACATGTATTGGTGTTTGTAATATCTTTGGAGAAGTGATGTTTCAAATGTGAGTTGATTTCCCAAGATGATTACCCCCAAAATTATGGAGCTATAGAGTCAGCAATCAGGAAGTGTGACAAAAATCTTTAGAGGAACCATGATAAGAATATGAAATGGAAAGAATGAAATGAAATCATATAGTACACATGAAAATTGCCTAGAATTCCGATGGGAAGAGCACTATTTTTGTAGGCATAGCATCATTAAACCTTAATATGTAAGAAAGTATGCATATTATTTAGAGATAATAAGAGATATTCAGAATAGAAAAATCATTTTATATGAGCATTATAGGCAAAATGGTGATGGGGTAGTGTTTGTCTTTTCTCTTAAAATTTAAAATATCTTAATTTTATATATGTGGGTAAGAAAAGTGTGAGTGCAGTAGGTTTCCATATGTCCTTGTAACTGAGACTCCCCAGAAACTCACAGTTCAATATCTCTGCATTGTACATTTCACTGTGCCACACTCCCCTCTTCTTTCTAATACTTCTGCCATTCGAATTGTGTCACCACATATGCCACTCCTGTAGATGTCACTGTGCTTAATGTGGGCACATAGCATTCCACTTCCAACATTGTGACTCTTCCCATCATAAGAAATTCTCATTGTCTGGAGATTCCTTTTGTCTTATGATTTCCCTGACACGGCTGTAAATATTTTTCAATAACAACAGATGGAATGAGACCAGTTTTTATCTTTCTCTAATTTTTGTCTTTTTGCAAGGTCTAAAAGAGCAATTGGAGAAGACTTGGCTTAAAGTTTTCTGTTGTATAAACCGCAGCATTTCTCAGGTCATTTACTGCTCAGCTCTGAGTCAGTGGAGGAATACAGAAGTGTAGGATGGGAACATAGCTTACACAATGAGGAACTGCACGGAAGAAGACCTAGTTGTGGGCTGGGAATGTACATTGCATCCTTCAAGTATGTATGCTGAAGGGTGATTCTACAGGTGGAACACAGGTTGACTTTATTCAGTTGTCTACTTTTGACAGAAGGAAATTTGGTTGAATAAAGTGATCCATATAAATCAAAGTCCTTACTTAGGGATATGGAAATGTTGAGTGCAGAATGGATAGACAGGTTGTGTGAGTGTCGCATTTTACATGCTGCTGCATGCCATTCCCATTACCTGGCACACAATACTATTTTACACAGTGTAGTTATTTGAACATCCAGACCATCTAGATATGTGTGTCTATAAATTGTCTGATTTTTTACCCATTACAAAGCAGAGAAGTAAATGAAGTATATATTATTCAGCATAAATATAAAAATGACATAGAAAGAAAATAAAAGTGCAAATCATTTTTCAAGGAAAGACAAAATTTATTGAAAAAAACTTTTTCACATCAAAACTGGTAAGCTTCAAGAAGAGCATGCAATGCTATGTCAAAGGCAAACATTTTCATGAATGGAGAGTTAATTATAGGTGACTTTGGTCACTCAAGTTGGAATATCTACTACTAAAGTAGATGATTTAAAGATGAAATATTATAGGACAAAATTTTTACTTTTGGAAAAGAGAAATAATTTACTCAGACAAAATAGTAGAGAGACAATTGGAAAGTACAGGAGGATGAGTTTTATTGATGGGTGGCTTCACAAGCTGTTCAGTGGAATCCATAGGACCAGTATCCACCACAGCAAAATGGACAGAAGCAGCCATAACAGTATTTGCCACAGACATAGCCACAGCCTAGCCATAACCCAGGTCACCATAGCCATAGCCCAGGCCATCCTAGTAGTTGCCATAGTAGTAGTTCATGGTGTCAGAGTTGAAGGTTTGATTGAGGAATAGGTTATCAGTTTCTTCATTGCAAATGTCACCAACTGTAGGTGGCCTTTTATACACCCATCAAGGAAGAAAAGGCAAACCATAATCGTGTGTCAGCCTCCTGCTTTATGTTATTTGAAATGTTATTTCCATTTTGTTGTTTTAGAATGTATAGTCTACTAGTCAGAAAAAATCTTTCATAACTAAAAATTCTTTTGTATTATATCATGATTCTTACAAAGTAAATAGCTTCAACAAGAAACCTTGTATGTAGAAATACAAATATGATACTTACAATGCTTTTGTTAATTTAACATCTATAACTAGTTTGCATGAGAAGCATATTTTCTTTTGTCCTTAATTATCACTAATTTGTTATTTTACTTACATTTCATTAGGAAATGTATGTTTAGGATTTATGAATGTCTGTATGTTGGGAATGTGGGTTCTTGAATTGAGACATTAATGAAACTACAATACTTATCAAATTATCTATTATTTTTAAGAATTGTATTGAATCTATAAGTAGTGTTGAACAATACTGGAATTTTAGTAATTTTCCCAATGCATGAATATAGGATTATTTTTCCCTTCATCTGTAACTCCTTTGAATTTTTCCTTAAATAGTATCTATATTCTTTCATAGCTTTGGTTAAGTTCATTCCTTAGTATTCTACACTTGCTGTTACTATAAATGGGACTGTCTATGTCCTTGTCTTAGCTGTCATTACTGGGAAAAACACTTGTTACCAACAATTTAAAAGGTGAAAGGTTTTTATACCTTTTATGATTTTAGAATTTTATTTACAATAATTTTAACAGAGTAACAAATGAAATAATGGATAAAAAAGAGGAAAGGTTTATTTCAGCTCATGTTTGTAGGGAAGGCAGTCCGTAATCTGCTGGCTCCAAGGCAGGGCAGCACAGCAGAGGTGCATGGCAAAGGAGAAACAGTCTAGGGCAGGGAACACAAGCGGAAGTAGGCAGCAACAGAAACAGGTAAAGCAGCAAGAAGCCTGCCTTTCCCCTTTATTCAAAACACTGTACAAACCTTTTGGCTTTTTCTTCAGAACTTTATTCAGTCACACCCAAAGCCATACTAATTCTAGGCAGTGGACTGATTTAGTACAATGCAACCTTTAATCCCAGTATCACACACTCTAGATCCAATCGGCTCTGAAAAGTCCCACCTCTGAATGCATGAGGCATTGAGGGGACATCTAAATACAAACTATAACACTTCCTTTTCATATAGTTTGTTTTTAATACACAAATATGGTCATAGTTTATGTATTTTCATTTTATATTCTGATGCTTTACCTGCTTATTTGTTGCAACAGCTTTGATGTTGTTTTTTGAATATTTCCATATATGTGATTATATGTCAGATACAGGACATAATTTTTCTCTTCTTTTTTGCATGTTTTTTTTTCTTTTCCTTGCTTCATGGTTAGGATCAGAACTTATAGTTTTATGTTTAATATAAATGTCAGAAATTAGCATGTTTCCTCATATGAGATCTTAGAGGAAAAGATTCTAATTTTTCTTAAATGAATATGATACAATATATGGAATATTCTTATATGGCCTTTATTGCCTTAGTGTAAGTTCTTTCTATATCTAACTTTTTAGAGTTTTATCGTAAATATCTTTTCAGTTTGTTCAAAAGTTATTTTTAGCATCTATTGAGATAATCATATCTTTTATGTTGCATTCTATTGATCAAGATATAATATAGTCATTGACTTGCCATGCAGCAGTGAGGACAATACCACACTAATTGACCTGAAAAGCATCACTTGTTACTCTCCTAGGTGCCCTTGAGTGGTTTTGGTGAGCACCCTATCTAAGTGAGAGCTGTCTTCTTCTTCCATGGGGTGAGGTTGGATTTTACAGTTTACTCAGGAGATGTTCATGGTTGGGTCAGCCCAACTCTTGGAATCAATCATCACCCACTGCATAGGACTCAGGTAGTGTAACAGTTTGGGACATCGATGTGTAGCAGGAGTGTGCCTGAAAGAGGGCAGCACACAGGTGGCTATTTCTCTGGGCCATTGCAGTGCTATAGATTTCCCTCAAACTTGTCGTCTGGTGACACCTGCAGGCTTCTCCAGAAGAAAGATATTTAAGTATTCAAGGAGTTAGTGCCACTTCTTAGTGTCCCTGCTTACTCTTTCTGTGTCATGAAATGTTGCTCTTGGCTCGAGGTTGATCTTCCCTGGAAAGATGGGGCAGTATTCGCTGTGGGCTTAGTAGCTTTCTTTATAAAACCTTTGTGCACCTTTGTCATGTACGACTCTCCTATCAATTTTCCTTGCATTCTGATGCTCTACTTCTTATGCTTTAAGCACTGGTAGATAACTTTTCTTTATGTTTGGTCCTTTGCTTGTGGAGGGAATTGTACCAGATGCCTCTAGTCAGCCATCTTGCTTATATTACTTTATATGATCATTTCTATTCTATTTATTATTGTTTCTCTTCTTCTGCAAATTTTTGCTTGCTTTATTCTTTCTCTTTTGTAATTTTCTTTTTCCTGTTTAACTGGGATGGAATCTGGGGCTGCTTGCACATAAGGAAAGTGGGCATTATTGCCTGATGTCACCTGCTCCTTAGGTTATTTTTTAAAGTGCCTTTAGATATAAATTTAGTATGTATAATTGTTATATTTATTCTCTTTACTGTTTGTGTTTATTATTGTGAATTTCCCTGTTATTACTGATGTTGTTGCACTGTGTAAGTCTTTGCATGGTGTGCTTTTGTTTCCACTGTCTCAAGGTACTTTTGTGTGTGTGTGTGTGTGTGTGCGCGCGCGTGTGAGTGTGTGTATGGTACTTGGTGTCAAACACTTGACCTCACTCTTGCTGGGAGGGCCCTGTAGCTCTGAGCTGTATCCTCAACTCTAAGATACATTTTGAATACACTTTTGATTTTTGTTTTGATCTAGTCATCATTTGTATGTTGTTAAATTTGTATATGTGTGTGAATTGTTTCACTTTCTTGCTGTTGTTGATTTCCAGTTTTATTCTATCATGTTGTAAACATAAAATTCAAACCACTTTTATTTTCTGGTATGTATTTAGTATTGATTTTTGATATAACGTGTTCTATCCTGGAAAATGTTTCAAGTGTGTTGTGCAGAGAAAAGTCCTACACCTAACCCAGACCTATTTGGCCTATAATGTTGTCTAAGTCAGATGTTTTATATTTCATTTTTGGTCAGGATTCTACCCAATTCTGTCAGAGTTTCTACTCAATTTCTGCCGAAAGTCATCCTAATTGGAGTTCTCTGTCAGTGTATTTCTATCATTTTCCTTTTTCAGATGTGTCATTACTTGCTTCATGTAATTAGGTGCTCTGATATTCTTTATGTATATGTCTATAATTGCTGATCCATCCTACTCAATTAACCATTAATCATATATAATGATCTCCTTTTCATGGAAACAGTTATGACTGAACCTCTCTTGTTTAAGTGCAGTTATCGCTGGTCTTTTCGGTATCCTTTGAATAGAATATCTTTTTCCATCTCTTTACTTTTGGCCTGTGTCTGTCCTGAAATCTACAGTGAGTATCTTGTTGATAGCATATTTCTAGAACTTTCATATTAATTTTTTATTCTAAACTACTCTGTGTCTTTTGAGCAAAAAAGTTTCATTCAATTACATGTAAATTAATTAGTGGTGAGTGAAAACTTACTATTTTGTTACTGTTTTCTTTCTTTTTGCTTCTCTTTTTTTCTCTTGATGCCTTCATGTTATTTTTAAATTTCATTGTATAAATTTGCTTTGATCTTCTCTGTTTATTTATATGTGTGTTTCTATATTTTTTCCTCTTAGATTATCATAAAATTTGTGAAAATACTGGGTAGATTTTAGTGCTTATTTTAATTTGATAACAACTCAACTTCTGTAGCATTGATAAATGTCTACACATTTTCTCCTCTCTTTGCATTTCTTATGTTCCTGAGGTCAAAATATACTTCTTTATATAAGATATATATAGTTGTGCTTATAATCATTCGCCACACATTTTCCCCAGGATTTAAAATATTAAGGGGTAAATAACAGACATGATCATTGTAAATTATTCTGTATTTGTTTATATATTTAACTGTACCAGGGAAATTTATGCTTTCATGTTGATCCTTATGAATTTTCTTCCCCATTGTAATGAAAAGTCCTAACTATTTATTGTGAGACCTGTCTAGTGGTGACAAACTTCAATTTTTCTTTTCTCTGGAACATAAAATGCATAGATTTCAATGTGTTTGGGATCAGTTACTGGAATATTTTGTTTTCCTTAGGTGGTATTTCCTGGATGCACATGTTCTTAAAGCATTATACCGATGCTTACAAATTTGAATAAACAGTTACTGTTTCCAGACTTCAGGAACCGGTTTCCATGGGTCTCTAGGTGTTTGTTCAATGGGTGACTAGTAACTCTAGGCAAATGTTGGGAAATTCATTTGAGATTTGCCCAGTGGAGCAGGGCTGTTTAGGAGCATAGTTCTGGTCCTACCTGTTACATGCACACACAATTTAATATAGATACATACCTAGTTATCTATAGAATAAGTATAATGCAGAAGTATCTCTCCATGCAAAGTATATTTTAATGCAGGGATATACTCACTAGTTTGGCTACTGAGAAGTCCTGGGAATAGCAACCTGTTAGTACAAATAAGCACATTGGCTTCTCTTCTTTTTATTTTTTAAAAGTGCTGTCTCCCATGCAAACAAAAACGAGGGATCAAAATCTTTGGAAAAATTAATTAATACTCATGTTGAGGAAAAAATGCTTTTGTGCCAAAAGAACTTCTCAAAAAGTGAGGAAATATGGTGCACCTGAAAAGGAACAAATAGTCTAGTGTTATGTTTCCTACTGGTCAAATCTGCCAGTTTCAGCTTTAAATACTGATAGTATCTGACTCAGTTAAATTATAACCTATTTCATGAAATATGAATCTATTCATATTCATCACTATTTTCACAGAAATATATAATTAAATGCAAAAAGAAAGTAGCTTTTCCTAAATGGGAAATATCAACTAATGAATACAGAAAGGATGACAAACATAAAAAAAAAACATTTGAAAGATACTGTGGTAATAAGCTGTTCCAGAGACTTTGTTAGCTGCTACAACTTGTCAATGAATACTTGATGGAAAATGGAATATATATGTCTCAAAATAATTCATTGAAAATGCTTATTAAGCATAAAGCAATGAAATATACTTTATGGTGGACAAAAGTGGAAGCAACTATAATCGATTATGGTTAACATTTTTAGTAATGTAATAAATCACAATTATGTACTATCTTAGTAATGAGAAAAACAGAGCATCATTACTTGAAAATTCCTGCAACAAATGCAAAAACTAAATTTAGCCATGAGTAAAAATTAAGAAAACCCACAGCAAGAGACAATTTTCAAAATTCTATTAGTCTATTATCTTCAAAAAATGTCAAAGTTAGGAAGGTCAAAGACAGTCTCAGGAACTGTACAAGATTAAAGGAGATGAGTTGAGGGACTAATTCCAATGCATGTACAGTCTTCATTAAATCTTCTTACTATAATGGACAATCTTGTGATGTTAGTGCAACAGGATGTAGCCTGACAATTGGATGCAGTAATCTATCACGGTCTCTTTCTTTATCTTATGGGTTGTTTCATGGTTATGGAGGAAGATGCACTTCACAGCATTTAGGAAATGATACAACTTCAATTACAGTATTCTGTGATAATGATGCATCACATCTACAAATTGCTCTCAAATAGTTTGTGGAATAAAATGGTATAGTGCAGTATGTTTCAACTTTTCTATGAGTTCAAAATTATTTTAAAATGAAAAAAACTTTCAGCACTGATCAAAATAGAAGACAAAACAAAAATTTCATGTGATAATTTCAATAGAGAAGTAATTGAATAAAACTGAAAATGAATTTAAAGTAAAAAGTAATAAGCAAACTTGAAAACATCAAATTTGTATTCTGATAAAAAGTGTATGAGTATCATTTTACTACTAAACATATTTTTAGCTTATTAAATATATCTTGGTAAAAACTGACAGGCTCCAAGGCAGAGTGGCACACAGCCAATGAGCAACAGTTCATTGCATCAGAAGACAGCAAAAACAGAGAGAGAGAGAGAGAGAGAGGAGAGAGAGAAGAGTAGAGGAAGGGAGAGGAGAGGAGAGAAGAGGAGTGGAGAAGTGGAGAAGAGAAATGAAGAGAAGAAAATAGAAGAGAAGAGAGGAGAGAAACAGAGAAGAAGAGAGAGAAGAGAAAAAAGACACATAGAGAAAGACAGAGATAGAGACAGAGAAAGGAAGAGGGAAAGAAGAAGAAGCATAAAAAGAAAATAAGGAAACAAAGACAAGGAGAAGGAGAAGGAGAAGGAGGAAGAGACAGAGAGGAGAGACTCTTTCTGTCCCTTATATTGTATGCAAGCACTCACACTCATAGTCCCAGCACTGGGCCATGAATCAGTCTTAATGTCTAGACTGAGCTATCTCTGAAAAGCCTGCACCCCATGACTATATGAGGCTTTGGGTGCACATCTAGATACAAACAATAACAGTGACCTTACAAGTTTTATAGTAAGGTCAAAGGCAATGATGTGTTCAGACAATGCTCAGGAAGGGCAAAGTTATCTGCATTTCTGATGCCACAATTTATTATTAGACTCCAGTAATAAAGACTTTTAGTGGCACATGGTAGAAAAATAGACCAAGCAGGAAAACAAAAGGTCCAGAGATATCAAAAGCATGTAGTTACTAGATATGAGACAAAGGTATGCTTCAGAAGATGAGGGAAAAGATAGGCCCTTAATAAGTGTTGGAAAATATTATTGTCAACATATGAACTGCATCCCACACTGCATGAAAAAATTAATTTTAGATGTTTTTCATGTCTGAGGGTAAAATCTTTTGATGCACAATAAAAATAAATACTGAAGAAAAATAATATATTTTCAATATAGTGCCTTCAGACTTTATGCTCATCCATTAATATGATCAGGAATTTTGTATATGGGTATGTACACAAAGAAACCAAACAGACAATGGGGTGACAGATTTTAAAAGGCTGAAAAGATAGTCATGATGAAATGATTATATGAAAGTGAAAAATCAGGATCACTGAAGGCACATATTTTGACTGTAATACTTTTGGGTTGAGATGACATGTTACGGACATTTGAGTGCTCTGTTTTATGAATACAGGCTACACTTTCTCCAATCCAAGTACTAACCAGGCCCGACCCTGCTTAGCTGCCGAGATCAGACGAGATCGGGCGCGTTCAGAGTGGTATAGCCGTAGACAAGGCTACACTTTATAAAAAATAAGTTTTCAACATTAGTGCTTGCATTTTGCACCTCGAAGTATTTTAACAACAAGATATAAGTAGATTTTTTTATTTGCACAAGATGTCAAAAAAGAAAATTCAATTTCAGTCATTAGTATTACTGTCATTTGCTCTTTCAAGTCCTAGGAATGGCAGAAATGAGAGATAGTGACTGTCACTGCATCCTGTCCCCTACACAGAAGGGCTCAGATTCCTTACAGAAATGCTTCACCTCCATTTATATGTAAGAAGACCAAGAGTACCACTGAGTCACAAAAAGTTCAAATCTGAAATTAAGATAATGAAGATTGTTAAATAGAAATATTCAAATAGCCTGAATTTGGTAATGCCAATTAACCATGCAATAAGGAAAAGTGATTTTTCTCCATCTTATTAATTCATTTTCCTAATATTCTCAAGTTGTTGAATATATGTTGGACAATTTGATAAGTGTTGAATTTTGTAATTTGCTCTTTGATTTCTAGTCTCTTCAACATCCATTCTCATTGTAATTTTGTAAAATCATTAACACAACGTAAAACATTATGAGGAAAATGTAGAAAAGAATGCTTTCCAAACAATGCTGTAAAAATGATGCATGGTTTAATCATAATTTTGAATAATGTATACATTTTCATATTTCTGTCTTAAATATTTTCACATCATGAGCATAACATTTTTAATTTTGAATATGCTGGCTGACATATGAGAAAAATGGTAAGCACTTTCTTTAGAAATCTTTTAGAATTTCTTAATTCATAAAGTGAAATGAAATCTTTATGATCATAATTACTTTTTCACAATATCAGGATACTTGAGGGCAGATTTTTTTGGCTTTATAATTAAGCATTTTCTCAAAAACTAGAATACAAACAATGCAGTTAAAAATGTGCAATAATCTGAACAGAAAAGAAAATTATAAATAGTAAATGAATGGATAAAAAGTTGTTAGCTATAATATGATATTGAAAAATTACAGCTTATCACAGTAAGATATTACTATAGATCTGGTAATATGTAAAAACATTGAAAACATCAAATACTGATAAAGATGAAAAACAATGGAAATACTTTTTTCCTGGTGGTAGTACAAAACAGTGCAGCTACTTTGAAGACTGTGGTAGTTTAACACAAAAGTAAACATATTTAGCAATATGCCAACTGTTTTCTTAATATTTACCAAAAGAAATTGAAAATGTATGTCCGTATGAAATCTTGTGCATAGAGGTTTACAGAATATATTCATAATTGCCTAAAATTGGAACCAATTAAAATGTCCTACATTTATTTTTTAGAACTAAAAAGAAATTAACTATCAAGATAAGAAAAACCATGGAAGACCTCTGAATGCATATTGGTACATTAAAGAAGACAGTCCAAAAAGACTACATACTTATGATGCTAAATGTATAATATCTGAAAAAGATAAAACTAGCCAATCATCTGTTTAAGGGTTGACCATAGGTTTTAGGGAAAAGAAAAATAAATAGCTGAAGCAAGGGACAATTTTAGGATAATGAAAATAATCTTCATGACACTGTAATACTGTAGATATATTATTATGTAATTTCTTTTCAATAGAACATGCAGCAGAATGTAAACTTTACACTTCAGTTAATCAAAATATATCACTTTTGGCTCACAATGCAATAAACATCAATAAGACAGAAAGTGGAAATGGAAAATATACGGGAATTCTCTTTACTTTCTGCTCACATTTTCTGGATATTTGAAACTAAAAAGTACTCTGTACTGTTTTTCAAGAGTAATTTGTTATCAGAATTCTGACAAATTGTTCAGCTGTTCTCAGATGAAGGCATGCTTTGTCTCTCAAATCACGTTTTCATGCCTGCTTTGTCTAGTAGGTCATATTTTCATAGTCCTGAAAAAAAACCACGTTCTTGTATACCGTACCACATAAAAGTGCACAAACATCTTAATACTCGAAGATGGTGCATTTTCAGGCATAAAATACTTCTTAATCAGAATTTGATTCACAAAGCACATGGCACTCATACCTCAGAGTACTACTTTTACGTGTAAATAACAAGACCTTAAGACCTTACGTATTAAGAGTTTGATTCCCAATATAGCAATGTTCTGAGGTGGAGCCAAAAGAGACAACTGGATTAATGGATTCAAATTGAGAGACAAATTCTTCCTCTTTTGAACTGTGCATGTCAATATTTTGTGCCAGTGACAGAAAATGAATATATCTTCCATTACATCTGTTTCCATTTAGTGGTAGCCCTTAAGTAAAAACTTCTATGATTTTGAAGATTGAGGATTTTACTTTTGCTGATTTTTGAAATTAATACAAATACATTCACACAAATAGGCTTCTTTTGGTCCATGTTTTAAAGGTTCATAAATTTTACTATTTGTATTTCTTCTGCTGTATATAATTTCAGTAAAAAGCATAAGAAAATTTATTTACCTATTTTATTCTTGCTGATCATTTTTGTTTCTGATTTTTAATGATTATGAATACTAAGCTTAAAATCTTTTATATGTTTCCTGGAGTGCAAATGTAGGTATCTAAAGTAGTCATTGCTATAAACATATTCCATGTAAAGGTTGATGTCCTAGAAGTTGAGAATAGAAGGATAGTTTTTAGAGACCATAGAATAGACAGCAGGAAGAAGTATGTTATTCTACTGTAGGGTGAGTATAAGTAACAACAATGTTCTATAGTACATTTTTTCAAAAAAAGCTAGAAAAAGGATTTTGAGAAAGTTTTTCCATAATGAAACCTGTTTGGTGAGTAAGATATGTTTAACCTGATTTAAACATTATTCAAAGTATACAGGTATCAAATCATCCCGTTACTCCATTAATATGTTTAATTTTTATGCTCCATAGTTTCAGCTAAAAATAAATTTAATTATAAAATGACTCCTCAAATCTCAATGATGAATAGCATTAAATTTTTATGCATTCTTGGACTGACTAGGATTAGGTCAACATAATCTGGCTTTCACTAAATTATCTTCCTTAGAGTGGGAGTTCAATGTGAAATGTGGGAGGCTAGTGTGGGAGTTCTCTGTGTAAACATCATAAAACAGCAGAGAAATCACAGATAAGCAGGCAAATATCTTCATTCAAATTATGCCATCACTTGTGTTAATAGGCTGAATCTAGAATGTTCCACAAGTCATTCGTGCCTCACTGTACTGTTAGGCAACAGGGCCTGCTGGAAGAGTTGTGTCCTCCCAGCTTGCCTGTGGAGGGAGTGTGTCCTTCCCTATTTCTTCCCTTCTTTCTGTTTTCTGGCTGCCACTAGGTGAGCAGGAGTTAGTTTGCCTCGGCTCTTTTTGTTTTTTTGTACCGGGGATGGAACTCATGACCTTGCGCTTGCCAGGCAGGCACTTAAGCCACTGAGCTAAATCCCCGGCTTGCCTCGGCTCTTGCCCTGGCTCTTCGGCCATTTCCCTCTCTTACTCACAGGCAGCTGAGTACAGACTGAATCCTCTGACCTGTGAGAGGACGGAAACCTCCACTCCATTGTGTGGGTTGAGGATTTTGTCCGATGTTGAGAAGACGACAAGTGAAAGCCCAGGCTGCTCCCAAGAACATGAGACACTAACACACTCTGACGCCAGTAACCTAAGAAATACTGATCTTGGTAACGATATTTAAAGGAGAAACAAAATAAAATCCTTCCCCAAAGGTGAGAGAAGAAAGCGTCTTTTCTGTTAGAAAGTATCATTTTTGTTGGAATACACACACCATCATCCAATATTTGTTTTGGTAAATAACATTGCATAGTAAAACATTCACACCCATTCATTTGTGTATGGACTGTGGCTGATTTGATACTATAATGGCAGAAATGAGACCTCAAAAATCCAAAGCACATTTTTTAAAGTTAAGTTTCTTGGTGCAACTTAAACATACATAATGATCATATTCATCATAGAGAATTACAACTGTAAATGATGCACACTGATTCCTGATTCCTTTTTCTTCTCCCCAATTCCCTTTTCTGCCTTCAACCTCTCTTTTCCTCCTTATTTACTAAGCTTTGTTTCCATTTTATTCTTCTTTTATCATTTTTTCTTTTTCCTTCCTTCCCTCACACTTCATAGTTCCCCTAGAATAATTTCTTCTCTTTTTCACAATATTTATTGCACACTTTGGTCCTCACCCACACTTTTTGTTTCTCACGTGAGACAAACAATTTACATATGTGTGACCAATTTATTTCATTTAAGGTTATGGTTTCAAGGTGAATCAATTTACCTAGAAATAACTCAAATTTATCCTTCTTTGCGGTTGAGTAGTACTTCATTGTATATTTAAAAAATCTTTTTTATCCATTCTGCAGTTGATGGGCATCTGGGTTGTTCTCAAGATTTACCTATTACAAACTGTGCTGTTATAAACATGGGTGTGTATGTATCTATGTGATATGAAGTTTTTTTTTTCTTCTGCAAAGATACCAGAAGGGGAGTAGTCGGGTCAAATGATTCCTCTAATTCTAGGACTCACCACACTGATTTTCACAGTGGTTGTAGCAGTCTACATTCTGACCAACAGTGAAGAATGGTTCCATTTCCCCACACTCCTGCCAGCATTTGTTATTGATTTATTTCTGGATAAGAGCCATTCTTTCTGAGTGAAATGGAATCTCAGCATTGTTTTAATTTGCATCTCTCAACTGACTAGTGATGTTGAACTTTTAAAAATCTATTTATTTGCTATTTGTTGAGTCTCTAGCCCTGCACACAATGTTTGCTTTCCCTGGTCTGATGATTACAAGAACAGTCATTTTGTTGTGTTATATGCCTACAACTACTAATGTTATTGATGAATCTATTGTTTTTGTTGTTACTGTTTTTGTCTTTTTGAAACAGGTTCTCCTTGTGCAGTTTAGGCTGGTCTTGAGCTCACTTTGTAGCTCAGGCTGGTCTCAAACTTGCAGCGATCCTCCTGTCCAGCCTCCTACTGAGTGCTGGGATTACAGATATGTGCCCCATGCCTGACAGTCTATTGGCTTTTCACACCCATCATTTTATCTCCAGCTTTAATCGCTGAGCTTCTACATTGTATGGCTTTTTCAGTTTCATTGATTTATTGCTGTGTATTATCATATGTACTGCTCTTTCCTTTTACTAATAAGTTTAAAACTTTAGATTCAGATTCTTTTGTATTTATGATAATCTTGTTATATAACTCATTTTCCGTATATTAGAACCTGAAAAGTAACTATTGTTATATGTGTACAACTAAAATTAATTTCTTCTTTTAAATAATATTTTCTCAATGTACATGTTTTTGTTTCAATTAGTTTCCTTCTGCCTAAATAAATATATGATTATAGCATAGTAGCATAATTTAAAGAAATAAATTCTCACTATTTGTCTAGAAATTTTATCTTTATATTCTTTAAGATTAAGGTTCTATATTTTATTACTGTATCTATTCAATAATATAATATGTACATTTGTCATTGAGGGAAATTCTAGATTGATGTTTACTCAAAATCTGTATATTACATATCATATTTTTTCCCAACACATTTTTCTTTTATGCAGCCTCATTGTTTCAATTTGTAGGTAACATATTTGTTAACCCACGCAGTGATTCTGTGGCTTAGGAACGTGAAAGACAGATTTATTCCTAAGTCCAAAAAAGTGAATTTTATAAACCTTTGACACAAGTGTGCACACGATGTAGATTTCTTTGCATTTCCTTGCAGTGCCCTTCATAGCACCACTGCTGTTCCTCTTGCTTGTGAACATCCTGGAATCTAACTGAGCACTGCTCCTCTGTGTACTATCACACCGCACAGTAAGCACACAGCAGCACAATGGTGACAATGCTTGGCAGACACATGAGCTACTTCCGGGGCTCATTTTCATCTACAAATGTTCATAACTCCATGTGCATCAGTGCAACTTTGCAGCTTGAATGTCTGCAAGGCAGGTACTTACTGCAGAAATGCAGATTTGCGTGACCTGTGGGCAAGAATTTATACCTTTACCCATTCCGCGGTTTAGATGCCTAATTACCAGAGAAGAGCCTCCTCTCGCCCCCACACATCCTCCTAAGTTCCAGTATCTTTTGCTCTTGCCTTCACATGAGACCGCACTCACAATCACAGTCACACACTTGTGACCCATCATTGACAGTCGCACATGTGTATAAGCAAAACTCACAATGCAGTTGAACAATAAAAAAGTAAAATTTATGATGAAATACAGTTTATTAAGTAATACATCTTACACAAAACTTGGCAATATGGTTTCATCACATTTGACAACATAAAAAATAACAGAATTTTCTATAAATTATCACATAATCCAATTAATACTTGTGAAACAAAATGATACACTGAATGTTACTTTTTAGTTTTTATTTATTTGATGTTTCTGAAGGCATTTGATAATTTTTCATGGAAAATACTGGACTCTAGCAAAACAACAAGTTATGGTTAATAGGCTAAGAAACAGCAGAAACTCCTCAGTAGAGGCCATAGGACCAGTATCTTCCACAGCACAAGGGGCGGTAACAGCCATAACCATAGCCATCATAGCCACCATAGCCACAGCCATAGCTACAACCATAGCCACAGCCCAGGCGACCATAGCCATAGCCCAGGCGACCATAGTAGTTGCCGTAGTAGCACATGGTGTCAGGAGTGGGCGGTTCACTTGAGGATCTGGAAGTAGGTGGCTTGTGTCTGGATGTCCCTGTCCTAGAGCCTTTTATACTTCTTGGTGGTGGGTGGGGAAACCACAGGGACTGTAGCATCCTATTATCTCACTAATGAGCTTCAGACAACGTCATCCATATGTTTATTTATTGAGAAAACAAGCCTTTTGCAGTTGAGATAATTTTGCTCCTTTGTAAGATTCCATCATGTAATTATGGGCCTGTAAAATGAAACTCTTGTTCTATTTACACAAGTCTGGTTCTTTCCCAATTTAGTGCATGTTGAACATAGAACCTGAGTGATCATGTGTTATGTTACACATAATTTTTATTTTTATTTTGTTTCCATTCCTCCACACAGAGAGGATCTCCCTCTCCATCTCTCTGTCTCTCCTCCTCCTTATTTCTTATCTCTTGCTCATGAGAAATAAACTAACTATTGATTATCATTGCTAGCTTTGTGGTGATTTGCAGTTCAATGTGTATGCAGTGGATATTTAATATGAATTTATTCCTTGATAAATGACTTCAAGCTTTGTATAAACTAAATGGACATTTTATGAACAGAAGCTTTGTGTATTTTATGCTTCTTTTTGTCACCTACACAAATGTTTTGTAGATGTAATTGTGAAACACACCATAGTAAGTTGAATGCTCCATTCTCAACCCTTACTTACTTTTGTTTTTTTTTTTAATCAAGGTTCACGTTTGAATGTGGCCAAGACCAAGGGCAAAGGTATAGAAACATATTTTCTCTGCAGATGATTAGGAGAACTGACATTGGTAACCATACTAAAGGAGCAGGAATCATGTAATGCTGTATTACTCTAACATTATAATGCAGTGTGATATCCTAACTTACATTCTTTTCCAGTTTTATTAGATAAATGGCATTTCATAGGAAAACTTCATAACCATTTTTTTTATGTAGTATCTGGACTCCTTTGACATGACCATAGCAGAGTTGATGTTGAGACACTGACCTATAAAATTTAAAATACTTACTGTTATGGCACATTTATTCTGATCTACTGTCTCTTGTTCAAAGTGTGTGCTCTCTCATGGCTGATTTGAAAGAATAGTCATATCAGTTGAATGGATACCTAGAACCAGTAGTTCTGGAGAATAGATGAAACATAGGACTTTTACAAACTTCAGCTTATTAATTCCAGTTGTTCCATTCTCTACTTAATTTGTATCTATCTTTTCTAGCTTCACTGACTTATGACACAGTATGCTGCAGTATGTGATTCTTTCTTGTTCTTTTAGTAGGCTTAATGCCTTCAAGCTAGATATTTTTGTGAACATTCTTCTTTATGATACTCATGTCATATGCCATTTTCTGCATATCAAAATTTCAAGAGAAATTATTATCATATGTGTATGGTAAACATTCATTTCTTTTTCAATTAGTTTCACTGATTTGTGAACACCTGTGTCTGATCCATTTTTCTTCTTCTGAAATAAAACTATCATATCTTATAATTGAAAAAATACATTTTCATTATTTTGCTTGTAAATTCATTTATGTTTTGTTTTTAAGATAACATGTAATATTATTATCAGTATATTTTTTACATGGACAATTTTAATTGTGCAAATTTGTAGGTTGATTGTTATTTTTAATTTGTCCTTAATATATCATTATATTTTCTTCCAGCTCATCTTTTTGTATTTGTAAGCCTTATTGTTTTTCTTTTTATGTGACATATTTGTTTTATGTGCCTAAAAGAGATTGGGAGTTAGTTTTCAGTTGCTGAGTTATGCCTGCATATAATTTTGATTGGCATATGACTTTTGTTAGTGAATAGCTTTTAGAATTTTTGAATAGATGTCTTTCAACAGTATTGATAAAAATATATGATGTTTTTCTGCTCAGGAATGATTTATGTTTTATTTTTCTTCCTCTTTATGTGTAGGGCTAAAGCAAGGCCAGCCCTGAAAACACAGGGAGCCCAAAACAAGCCAGGTAAACAAGCTGCTCCAGCTCCAGGAAGGCCAGGGGCCCAGGCCAGCTAGGTAAACAAGTTGCTAGGCAGAGGGGTTGAAATTGACATCTTCCTCTTGAGGGTATAAATAAACTTGCTACAGTGGTTGAGGAGTCCCTTTCCTCCCATCAGGAAAGTAAAGATGCCACCTGATCACAGCTTTTGTCTCTTTTTTATTTTCTCATCCTCTCCTGTTCCATCCCCCCAAGAACCTCATGAGCTGCATGTGTCACAGCAGTTAGGAGATGGGGCTTAGTTAAAGCCTGGTCATAGAGGTGTGACCTGGAAGGGCTCATCTCTCTCCCTAGCTTCCTTTTCCTCTGTTCCTGGCTGCCACGAGATGAATACCTCAGCCTTTTCACTGTGTCATTTTCATCTGGAACCAACCTCCAATAGCCAATGTAAATCTCTTCCTTTATGGTGAGGGTGTTAGGAATTTTGTGCCACAATGAGAAAAGCGGCTAAGAAAATACCTCTACTCATTCTCTGTGCAGAATATTCTTTTAAAAATGAGAAACGTGACTTAAATATACAGATCCTGCTGGAGTAATCCACTAGGGTTACGAGTGACACTAAGCATCCTGATAAGTTCAAATGATCTGACGTGGATGCTGAAGTCATTGGACAGGAACCATTTAAAAAGCATAGATGAAGAGCATAACAGTACAAAAATCATAGCTGCTATTCAAAGACATGTATAAGAGCAAATGTGTATGATCTGTGAGAAAGAACTGATATTCTTACTTTCAGTTAATACTTCAAATTATGGCCAAGAGCACCCTCATCTTTGTTTCTCTGTCCTATTTCTTTTCTACTGCAACACAACAAATGTACACATGTCACTGATCACACATAATTATACAAATATGTGAGCAAAACTCATAATGTAAAGCAATAATAAAGCAATATCTATGGTGAAATAGATTTTATTTAATATCTGTTTATACCAAAATTCAGAGAAAAACATTACATTTTACATAGAATTATAAAAATAACACAGAAATTTTTCTAAAAATGATCTCATTGTACAATTGATACTGATCAGGCAAAATGGCATTTTGTGTGTTTAGATAATTTAGTATGGAATTAAGAATTTTTAAAAAGTTATCATTTGAAGAATATTGGAGGTAATTCCAGTAAAACAGGAGGCTAAGAAGCTGTGGAAACTTCTCAGTAGAAGCCTTAGGACCAGTATCTTCTACAGCACAGGGGGTGGCAACAGCCGTAACCATAGCCACCGTAGCCACCATAGCCACAGCCATAGCCACAGCCATAGCCATAGCCATAGCCATAGCCCGGGCCGCCATAGTAGCCGCTGTAGTAGTACATGGTGTCAGCAGTGGGCGGTTCTGTTGAGGATCTGGAAGCAGGTGGTTTGTGTTTGGATGTCCCTGTCTGCAAGGCCCTTTTATACTGCTTTTGTAGAGGCTGGGGAGATCACAAGCAGGACAGTGTCACTCATATTATCTCACTAATACACTTTTGATCATGTCATCCTTAGCTTTTTTTATTGCAAAAACAGGCCATCATAAATGAGGTAATTTTTTTCCAATGTAAAGAATTTGTGATCTAATTATAAGTCTTTTAAGTCAAACTCTTCTTGTATTTTCATGGCTTCACTTCATGCTACATTTAGTTAATTGTGTACATATGATGTGGGAACCTGCTATTTTGCAAAATATGAAAATAAGTTGCATAAGCTTTTATGGTTTACTTTTTCCATCCTCCTCAGTGAATAGTTTTGCTTCGCTTTCTTTTCTCTTTGTCTCCCTCCTTCTTCTCTAGTCCTTCTAGAAATGCGATGTCAGTAGCAACTTATTTCTTGACTCTTGCTCATGACGAATGAGCTGGTTTCTCCTAGCTGTTATTGCTAACTTCATGGCTAGTTACTATCATATATCCACACAGTGAACTTTTAGCATGAACTTATTCCTTAAATGTGTGTTTTCAGGCTTTCCAGAAAAAAGTGTCTGTTTTATGAACAGAAACTGTATGTTCTATGATGGTCTTTGTCATTCCATATAATCATAAATAAATGTAAGCGCAATTGTGAAACGCAGCATGTAAGTGTAATAGTGAAATATTGTACCCTCAATACTTACTTTTTTGGGGCATTGTTTACCTCCAACACTGCCAATCCCAATCCCAAAAGTCGGGGCACTGAAACACATGCTGTCCATAGTGAGCTCGGTACCAGTGACACTGGGAGCCACACTCAAAAGGGAAAGAACACACACAGTCACTCACTGATGGTGAGGGGAACAAAAGAATAATTTTTCTGTCTCATATCCTAACTTAGGGTTACGTGAATTCTTAGCCAATATTTGTTTTGGGAAATAACATTTTATGGGAAAGATTCACATCATTTTCTTTACCCAAGGTCTGTGGCTGCTTTGACACCACAGTGATAGAACTGAGTGTGGAGTCTCAGACAGTTAAGTCTCTAAAACCCAGAACACTGGCTTTATATTTCTTCACAGCCCTGAATGCCTTACGCCCCACTGTTCTGTAAGAACACTTGTGTTGCTGAGGTGCACACACAGGACAATTGCTGCTGGGTTTTTCCCACTTTCCCCAGATCTGAAGTTTTACCCCTCATTGTTCCACCATCATTGGCTTTTGTATTTTCTGACTTCTCTGGGTTCAGTGACTTATAATTGTCTGTTGCAATTATACATTTTTCTTCCTCACTTCCCGAGTAAGCTTAAAGCCTTAGAGCTATGTATTTTTGTGCACAGAATTTTGCACACTCAAGATGCACCTTATTTTCTGTATATTAAAACCTCAAGAGGGATTATCATTGTCAAATGAACATGATTCATAATTATTTTTATTTCAATCATTTTGAATGTCTATGTTTTTATCTCCTTCATTTTCTGTCTTCTGAAAGAATCTATCATTGATAAGAATAACCAAAAATGAGTTTGTTATTATTTGCTTTTTAACTTTTCTTTGCACGTAAGAAAAAATATTTTTTGCTCTATTTTATTATATGAGTAATTATGATTGTGTAAAATTCTAGACCAAAGATTATTCATAGTCAATCATATCTCTGCAGTTTGCTAGGTCTGTTGGGGAGCAGGCACACAAAATTCTGCTGATTTTACTTCTGCTGAAAACTATTATAATGCTTCTTGGAATTAACAAAATTGTAATTTCTATCAGCTTTTCCAAAATATTTCCATTTGTACCACATTCATATCTTGAATACTTACTTTTTCTATTTGCATTTTATTTCATTATATGATGTCAATTGGCAGTTCCTGAGTGTACCAAATCTCTTTTAGAATGGAGAAAATTTTCATCTGGTGAAAATCTGCATTTGTCAACAAATATACCAGAAAAACACCAAGGTACTGGGAAAAAATAAAATGTAATGGTAATTTGTAAGCAAACATTTTTAAAAGAATTATTCTTGCTATGTACAATAATGCCTTATTTTCTAAAGGGTTAAAATAAATTGGTATATTTTAAGCCACTATTGAGAACCACATTTATAAGCCAGAAAGCTATTATTATTACAGATGTTTAAAAATATAACATGTGTTATGGTTCAGATCTGTTTTGTTCTCAAAACAATCAAGCACTGAGAGGCAGGAATTTTGAAATGTGACCGTATTATCCTCACAAGCATGTTTATCCAGTGATGTTACAGTAGCGGAGTGGGTTGTTAGCAGGTGGGGACTAGAAAAAGGTCCGTCATGCTATGGCACATCTCCCTTCCTGGTACCTCTTTCCTTCTTTCTTCTTGAGTGCATAACACGAACAGGCTACACTCTACCCAGGGTCTTTATCATGCCATTTCTGCTTTGGGAGCCAGCCAAGAGTGTTTCAACACAAACTTCTCCTATTATGTTGTCCATATCAGGTCAAAGCTAAAACATACATGTCTAAGACATCACCAATAAACATTCTCTAGGCAGAATATATTTAAAATGAGAAGCATTTTAAAATAATAACCGATATAGACCAACCTCTGGTATTTTTCTCTTCTTTTTACCCCTCCACTCGCCCCTACCTTCTTTTCTCTATCTTCATAGCTTTCTCTCCCACAATACAACAGATACACACATGTGCCAAATCACACACAAACACCAAGATGTATGAGCAAAACTCATAATATAGCAGGCAGTAACAGCAACAGTTACGGTAAAATAGTTTATTTAATAATAAATTTGTTTACACATAACTTGAGGGTCTGATTGAATTATATTTTACACAGCATTATAAAAGTAATACTAAAACTATTCTCTGACATATTCCATTATTTAGTAGTTACCGATGAATCAAAAGCTATGTTGCATATTTTTGTTTTTCTTATGTTGTAGAATGTTGTTGGTGTTTTAAACATATTTAAAATTTATCATGTGAAGAAAATTGAAGATTGTTCTAGTAGATCGGCAGGTTATAACCCATAGGCTAAGAAGGTGTGGCAATTCCTCAGTAGAAGCCATAGGACCAGTATCTTCTACAGCACAGGGGGCGGCAACAGCCGTAACCATAGCCACCACAGCCACCATAGCCATAGCCACAGCCGTAGCCACAGCCCAGGCCACCGTAGTAGCTGCCGTAGTAGCTCATGGTGTCAGGAGTGGACTGTTCTGTTGAGGATCAGGAAACAGATATCTGAGTCCGGGTGTTAATGTGTGAAGGGGCCTTTTATACCTCCTTGGTGGTGGATTGGGAAACCACAGGAAGTACAACATCATATTATCTAATCAATGAGCTTCAGACAGTGTCATAAAGATCTTTGCTAATTGCAAAAACAAGGCCCTCATAACTGAAATCATTTGATTCCCATGCCAGGAATCCACCATCCAATTATGGCCCTTAAAAAAGCAACTTACGCTCTGTTTACAAGCTTCTGGTTGATTTTATATTTGGTTAACTGTGCACATATGACATGATTACAAGCTATGGTACCAATCTTAAAAATAGGTAGTCCATTTCTATTTTTGTTTTGTTTCCATTCTTCCACTGGTGCTAGTTTTTCCTCTGTTTTTTCCCTCCCTCCCTTCCTTCCTTCCATACTTTTGTACTTCCTTTCTTTCCTCCCTGTAGCCCTTCCCTTTCCTGCAAACAGTCCTTCCATTCTTCTTTTTTTACACCTTACACTTTCAGAAACTCTTATCTCTAACAACTTACTTCTTGATTCTTACTCATAATAAATGAGCGGGTGTGGGCAATTATTACTACTTTGGGGGTAGATACTATCATATGTGTGTGAATTGGAAGTTTAATCTGAAATTATTCCATGAGTAAATGATTTCAAACTTCCAAAACATAAGTAACTATTTTATAGGTAGTAACTTTTTATTTATATTGTTGTTATTGTTGGTTTTTTGGGGGTACTGGGGATCAAACTCATGACCTTGTGCTTGTCAGGCAGACACTTCTGCCTCTGAGCTGAATCCCCAGCCCTTGTTATTATATTTTTAATAGAGTGTTTTTGGCACTCCCATAAATGTACTATAGATATAATCATGGAACTCAATAGTGCAGTTGGATGCTCCATCCACAACTGTCACTTATTTTTTTTTTTTAAATCAGTGCTTACCTTTGAATAGGCCAGAAGCACAGGTATCTGCCCTGTTCACAGTGAGTTTAGAACAAGTGACATTATTACCCATACTCGTGGAAGAAGGAACATACAGCACTGCACTAATAATGAGAAACTCTTATATTTTGTTTTGGGGCATAATACTCTTTAGGGAAGCATTCATATCCATCCCTTTCCTTGTGGAAATGAGGTCTATGGCTACCCTAACACTGCAATGTAGAATTAAGTGTTGAGATACTGACAAGAAGCCTCCAAATTCAACAATATTGCCTTTTTTCTTCTTATGAAAGAATGTACACATTCCCCTACTTGATATGTAAGAATACTTACATTGCTTGTGTACGCAACTTTTTCCAACAGTTAACTTTTTACCTCCAGGTGTTCCACTACTCAACTTTTATGTTTTCTGATAGATTCATTGACTTATGACAGCCTTTTGCAATATATTGTGATATCTCTTTATTCCTAAAGAGGTTAGTACACTAAAGGTAAGTGTGCATATTGTCTTAGATAGCCTCATGCATCTCATGAGCTTTATTTCCTGTGTACTTCATGTATCTCGTGAACTTGGTGTATCTCATGTATCTCTTGAGCTTCCTATATCTCGGAGGAATTATAATTGTTATAAGTACATGACTAACATTCATTTTCATTTTGATTTCATTACATTTGAATTTACTTTTTGCCTCAATCACTTCTCTTCTTCCTAATTAATGATTTCTAATTTGCTAAACTCAAGGGTGGATATAAATGCTGATTTTTCTTCTTTCCACAGTCCCTTACCTATCTTCTAGAACCAGGAATGTTGAAATTTTAACCTACTTTTCCAAAATTTCTCCATCTTCAGTACACTGATCTTTTTAATCTTTGCAACTTCTGTAAGCATTTCATTGTGTTTGAAGTCTCAGTTGGAGTTTCCCAAGTGAAACAATTTCATTTAGGTTGGTGAAGCTTTCAACTGGAAAAAAATAACAGCATTTATGAGTACATGCACTTAATAATGACCAGGCTTCTAGTTAAAAAAATAATAAAAGGCTAATGTTTATATGTTACTGAGCAAATATCTGATTGATTTGAAAAGAATTATTCTTGCCATGCATAATAGATATATTATTTCCTAAAGAGAACAAATTGGTACACTGAGACACTCTATGGTACTATGGTGGTATAAATTTCATTATTATTGCTGACATTTTCAGTATGATACATTCTGTGATGTTTCGGTCTGGAATGCTACACCAGAAATACTCATGAACTCGGAGACTGGGCTTTTGAAGGGTGCCTAGATCATGGCAGTGCCTTACTCAGTAGTGTATTCATCCACTGATGTTTCAGCTGCTGTGTGTGTTGTTAGGAGGTGTGGGCTGGTCAGGGACTGGGAAGGTTTATCCCCCTCCTGTGCTCCACCTTGTGTGTCTCTCTCTCTCTTTTTAAACAGGCTGATTATGCTGTTCAGGCTGGCCTTGAACTCACTGTGTAGCCCAAGTGAGCCTCAAACTTGAGATGATCATTCTGCCTCAGCCTCTCAAGTCCTGAGATTACAGACAAAGCAAAGAGAAATGTTTAAAACAGAACCTATAATCAATCTCTAGTCAGTATATTTTTAAAATATGAGAGGTATTTTCTAGATAGAGCTCTAGTGGACATAATCTAACCACTCATGGCACATTAGACAAGTATAGAAATATAAACAATTTTAAATGAATATACATATTATTGTTGAAAGAGCTCTTTAAAAATTAGATGAAATATAATTATATTAAAATATAGATGCAATACATTAATAAGCAAAAATGGAGGTGATAGTAAAAGATAAATTTGTGAGATCTTTGAAAAGAATTGATTTTTTATACATTCTAGACCCCTAATTATCTCAAAAGAGCTTCCTAATTCACTTCTACCACTGTCTTTCATCTACCAGCTTTTTTGTTTTTCTCTCTTTGTCACCAATAAAAGGTCATACATGTGTGACTTAATAGCACACTAATATACAAATAGATAAGCAAAAAGCATAAGGAAACAATAACAAACAAATGTGTAGTTTATTTAATAATATATCTTTTATTTAAACATTGAGAATCAAATTTGGTCACGTTACATTGCTTTACAAAGACAATACAGAAACTTTTACACATCCTGCGACATTATCCAATTCATAACCAATGGATCAAATGGCATGTTGCCAGATTTTGTGTTTTTAGATAATTTAGTATATAATTTCTTTTTGAAGAAATTTAAAAGTTTATCAGTAGACTATGAAGATGTGGAAACTCCTCAGTAGAAGCCATAGGACCAGTATCTTCTACAGCACAGGGGGCGGCAACAACCATAACCATAGCCACCATAGCCATAGCCACAGCCCAGGCCACCATAGCCGTAGCCAAGGCCACCATAGTAGTTGCCGTAGTAGCACATGGTGTCAGGAGTGGGCGGTTCTGTTGAGGATCTGGAAGTTGGTGGCTTGTGTCTGGATGTCCCTGTCTACAAGGGCCTTTTATACCTCCTTGGTGGTGGGCGGGGAAAACCACAGGCAGCGCGAGGTCACATTATCTCACTAATGAGCTTCAGAGAGGGTCATGACTATATCTACTGATAAAACAATGTCCTCATAACTGAGATATTTTTTCACCTATGTCAAGAATTCATGGTCTAATTATGGGCCTTTAAAATGAAATTCTTATTCTATTTTCAATGCTCTGATTTGTTCTATATTTAGTGTATTACATACATATGGCCTGATTACATGGTATGATGCAAATCATGAATATAGGTATCTTATCCTAATTTTGTTTCATTTCCACTTTCTGTAGAAACAAATTTTGTCTTACCTTTCTTCCTCTCTCCCTCTCTCCTTTCCTCTCTTCCTCCTTCCCTTTCTCCTCCTCCTCTACCTTCTTCTCCTTTTCCTTTTCCTCTTTTCCCTCCTCTTCTTCTTCTCCTTCTTGCTTTTCTTCATCTTTTTCTCCTTCTCCTTTTTCCTCCTCTTCTCTCTGTCTCTCATTCTCCCTCTCTCTCTGTCTCTCTCTCTCTGTCTCTCTCACTCTTTCTCTCCCCTTTTCATTCATCACTTCTTCCAAGTCTTACGGTAAGCAAATTACTTCTTAACTTTTGCTCATACCAAATGAGGTAATTATTGGCTATTAATAGTTGTCTTAGTTACTTTTATCATTTCTGAGACAAAATACCCAAAACTCAGAGTTAAAGGGGGATTTGTTTAATTCACAGTTATAGGGGTTTCAGTCCATTAGTCACTGGGTCCCAGGCTGGATGGCACACGACAGAGGGGCAACAGTTCCTGGCAGTTGAAGACAGCAAAAGCAACAAGCGAGAGCCATACAAACGTTTTTTGTTCGTTATGTTGTATCCATTCTACCAAGATTAGGACTGTGCCAGTCCAGTGAGTAGACTGATCCAGGAATCACCTACCCTCAATCCTAGCACCCTTAACACATTTAATGCCAGCACTGCACCAAAAATCAACATGCACTCTAGATTCAGCCACCTTTGAAAAAGCCCTATGATCCCATGAAGATTTGGGGGACATCTAGACACAAACCACAACAATAGGAATTCCATGGGCAATTGCTACAATACATGCACACACTGGATATTTCACTGGAGCTTATTCCAGGGGTAAATGACTTCAAACTTTCCAGAAAACAAATGGTCATTTCATGGGCAAAGACTCCATTCAGTGCTTCTATTCCTCTATTTGACATCCCACACCATAATGCAAGTGTGAAACTCTTCAGTTACACGGGATGCTCTTTCTGCAGGCCATTTTTGTCTATTTTAAAATCAGGGTTTACCTTTGGCAAAGGAAATGGACATCTACTTTATCCACAGATCTCAGAAATAGTGCCATTGGTAATCACACTCAAATTTGAAAACCTCTGCAACAGCGAGAGGACAAAGAACAATGTTGTTTAATATCTTAATTTAGGTTATATTCTTTTGTCCATCATTTGTTTCAGGAAATAATAATTTACAGGAAAACATTCACATCCACTTATTGAAATGTGGCATCAGGTTGTTTGGACATCTCAGTGGCTGAGTTGAATTTTGAGACATGGACTGCAAAATCCAAAAGACCATCTCATCTGGCACCAAGCATTTGCCTTCCCCTGACTGATGCATGCAAACAGTGACCCAGGCTGTGTATATGCCTTAAACCAGCATTGCTAGATCATAGAACAGATGTATCACTTTGCCATAATTCAGCATTTTTCCTCCTGTTGTTTCCCTACCCACTAAACTTTGTAACTTGGCAGCTTTTTCAGCTTCATTGACTGAAGACATCTGTTACAGTACATGTGATTCTTTCCTAGTAAGTTAGGGCTTAGAGCTACATATTCTGGGCCAAATTCTTTTACAATACTCTTTGTCATGCTTCATATTTTTCTTATATTAAAACATGAAAAGGAATTGTGGTTTTTATGTGCATAATTGACATTCATTTTTGTTTTTATTAATTTCATTATTTTTGAATGTCCATGTTTTTTGTCTCAATTTCTTTCTTTTCTCCTAAATAAATCTAATATTACTTACCGTGACTAATTGAGAATGCATTTTTATTTTGTTAATAACATTTATTTTTATTTTCTTTACTTGTAAGACAATTTATGTTAATAATATATTTTTATAAATTCATTATATGGGTTATTTTGATTGTATGAAATTCTAGATAGATGATTATTCGTAATCCTTGCTTAATATGCCATCATCTTTTCCTCCAGTTCTCCTTTGTTTCTATAGAGTTTTGCTCTCCGAGCTATCATTTCTCTTTGTAAAAAACGTATTTGTTTTGTCTACCTAAATTACGATTTTGGATTTGTGATTTATTTTCGCCTACTGAGTTATGCCTAAATGTGATTTTAATTGGTACACTCCACTTTACATTGAATAGCTTCGACAATTTGTGGACTGATGTCTTTCAAAAGATTTGAAATAGCATTCAATATTTTACCATTCAAAATGGTTTCTGCTTTATTTTCTTCCTCTTGAATTTCACATCGATTTGCCACTCCATGAAATCTGACACATCTTTTATGTCCTCTTCAGTACTTTATATTCCAATATTTTACATGTTACTTAAATTGGAGATATTTTGTTTCACTGAGTTCTTAACTATATTGCTAATGTTTCTGAGAACTAGATTTTAAATTTGTTTCTGTGACATATGCATCCCTTAATTGTATTATATTTATTAATTAGGTCTATTCTAAAATTTCTTTTCTGCAAACTCTAATATGTTGTTCACATTTTAGTTAGCTTTTATTATCTGTTTACCTTTTGTATAGTTCCACAAGCTTTCAAATTCTTAACATTTTTATTAACATTATTTAGAACTAAAATAGTATAGATATTTTCATGGCTGCTCCTTGCCTCTTAGAAAATGCAGAACGGTCTGAGTTGGGTTTGATGAACTTTGCCTGTAGTTTCAGTTACTCTTGAGGACCTGAAGGTTGGAGGACCTCTTGAGCTCAGGAGTTTTAGTCCATCCCAAATAGAATAAAAAGATCCATTTGTCTTATGTATATCTTCCTAACTCTTTTTGTCTTTGTCTACAGCATTATAATTACATATATTTGACTACTCAGTCAGAAATACATAAATATATAAGTAATATAATATAATTGAAAGCATTATTTGTGATGAAATAACATTTAAAAATATATACTACACAAACATTGAGAGTAAAACTTAATCACATTTTAGCATTAAAATGTAATCAAATTTTTTGCAAATTATTATATAGTACCATAGATATTGATACAATGGCATGCTGAATTTTATTTTTCATATTTTAGTATATAATTGATGGTTTTGCAGATATTTAGAAATTTTTCGTGTTTACAAATTGGAGATAATTTTAGTAAAAAGGGCTGTGTAGCTGTGCAAATTCCTCAGTAGAAACCATAGGACCGAGGGCTGGGGTTTGCTCAGCAGCGTAAGTGCCTGCCTGGCAAGTACAAGGTCATGAGTTTGATCCGTGGTACAAAAAAAAAAAAAAAAAAAAGAAATCACAGGACCAGTATCTTCTACAATACATGGGGTAGCAATAGCCATAACCATAGCCACCAGAGCTACCATAGCCATAGCCACAGTCATAGCCATAGCCCAGGCTGCCATAGTATTTGTCATAATATCACATGGTGCCAGAGTGGACTGTCCAGTTGAGAAGCAGAGTAGATTATCAGTGTCCTTGTTGTGTTACCGTCTGTACATGGTCGAGTGTATGTCAGTTTTTGTAGTAGGGTGAGCTACTGGCATACGTCAGCTTCATGCCTTAAGTTAATTTAGAATTACAAATATACAGAATATATAATTTATTAGGAATAAAGAAGCCTTGATAATTAAGAATTCTTTGCTATTGTGATGATTTTCATAATAAAGTAGGTATCTTAAGCAACTTCATCTTCATAATACCAAATGACATCTCCATTTTTAAATTTAATTCCTATGATTATTGTGCTCTTAGTTATTAGTATTTGTTGTTATACTTAATACTTACCTTAATAAACTATGTTTAAGATTTATAAAATGTCTCTATTTTTGCACATATACACTGGCCCTGCACTAGGCTAACTGGAGTCATCTCTTGAAGTCATTGTTTTTCTACAGAGGAACCTTCCCATTTATGTAAGGTTTGAATATCTTTGTTAGCATGTTAACACTCCATTTTCTTTTTTGCAGTGCATATCCCACATTTAGCAGTTAATATATTCCTTGACTAGACAGCGTAGACTCAGTATTAGAAAAATGATTGTTTTGTAAAAAATAAATAAATAAGTAAATAAATAAATAAATAAATAAAGTAACACAATGTGTTTGAATTCTGAAATACTGTATTTTCTACTGGCCACTAAGCACCATTTTCTCCTCTTTACCTTTTTGTATCCCACTTAGAGGCACCTGTGTTTCCCAAGTGATTTCCTAGCATGGTCTCTCCTTAGATTCTATCAGTAATGTTCCTGGGAAAGAAATTGGCCTAGAGGGCTGGCAACCTCTGTACCATTGCATTTGGGTAAACAAAAACATACATGCTTTTAGCAAGGGGTGGGGGCTGACATATATTCTCCTGCATCAAACTGCTTGTGTATTGCACTCAGGTGTAATTTACAGTGCCAATTTGTTTTGGCTCTGGAAGCATTCTTTCCCTCCTAAAGTAACACTGAATAAAAGAAACTGTAGAGGTTTATCTTCACTTTTGATTCTTTGGCTTCTGTAATGGTTATACACACGTTTGTTTTGCCATATTAAATCCCTTTATGCTTAACTTACATAAAGTCATTCTCCTATTTAAGCAAATCTTGAAAATTTCAATTACCAAAGCAGTCATATACATCACATAGGAGGACCATAACGGTGCATGTGAAAATTAATCCAACGTACTATTTTATGATGTCAAAAATCTATTTCTCTCTTTGCTGAGAATCATCTTTTTTGATGACAATCATGAAATGTATAATGTAGCAATGTATAATTTTGTGTTTTGTGAAATGTCTTTCAAAATAGGGCTGGAGATATAGCCCCATGGTAAAGTGTCTGCCCAGCCAGAGCGAGGTCTTGACTTTGGTCCCTGGTATCAAAAAAAAAAATCTATCTTCCTGACTATCATCTATCTATCTTTCTATCTATTTATCTTTCTAAAACATTTCTTCCATGGGGAAAGTTGGCTCACAGATCTGCACTAAAAATATTGATGTTCTTTCTTCATGCGATAGAAAAATAATAGAAAATAAACGTGCAATATCAGGGACTAATGAATAGCAAAGTAATGTGGAACATGCAGTGAAAATCGAAGCCCTGGGGAAACAGTGGTGTAAGAAGGGTGAGCACAAGCTAGGGCGCACATAATGGTGTTGCACATGAGTGTGGAGCTAGGACAGGGTAGCAGAGCACTCACCAGTGCTGCTGTAGCAGAACAGAACCGGAGTGTTCCGCGACGGCTGTTGCTGGGCAGAGGCCTTGCAGTTACCACGAGGGAGTGTGAAGCGGACATGCTGTGCAAGTGGCAGGTGCCCAGAGGAGGGTTTTGAAGTTCTTGCTGGTTGGGAGGGAATCTACATACACGCAGGAAGAGTGGGGCTGGGGGCACCATTTGGGTGCTGATGCTTGAGTCGAACACTGGGTGGAGTTTATCAAACCCTGGAGCAGTGTCAAAGATTGCAGGATACAGTGGCAGGTACGTGGTCTGTAGACTGTGGTGATTGCTTTTGGTTGTTTGAGTTCATGTAGACTGAAGAGGGCAATTTTCCCAGGAGTAGTGGTTGGAGTAATAGGAACATTGGAACAGTGAAGAAATAAATAATATAAATTATAATTAAAGAGCTTAGGGTGGCTTCTGATCAACCTTATGACAGAAAGACAGAACACTGAAAGACACACTGTGTTGTTGAATTGGAATTCAGGTATAATGAGCATATAGTTTTCAATGTGTTTATTTGAAATAATATTTATTTAGATTTAATGTGTTCAACTTGATATTTTTATATATTTTGGAAAATTATGATCATAAAAAGAACTAAAGTATCTGCCACTACATGTACTATTTCTTTTTGTTTAGATCTACACACTCATCAAATTATACACAGTACAGTGTATATATTTTTAAGGAGTTACTTAGAGGTAATTGATTCTACCTACAATGCTGAACTTTTATATCCTTTTGTGAAAATATTCCCACTCTCCATGCCAAGCACTGTACTATTGTGATTACTATAGGTCAGTAATATACTTGGAAACATAGTGTGATTCTTTTAGCTTTGTCTTCAGGGTTGTTTGGGCCCTTCAGATTCCTTTTCATATTATATGTGTTTAAAGATGGTTTCTTCTCTATTTTTGTAAAGAATATCATTGAAAAATTCATAAGAATTGTATTCAATCTGTACATAATGTGAACAATACTGAAATTGTAATATCAATTCCTACAATGCATGAGTTTAAGATCATTCTTTAATCTCTGTCAACATTAATTTTGTCCAATGATGTTTTGTTACTTTAAGTTCTTCCATCTGTTTAGCTGTGTTTATTTCTTAGTTCTTTATCCTTTTTTATTATAAATGGATTTGTTTACTTGGTTTCCTTTTCACGTATTTTGTTTATCTCCATATATGCCTCTGATTTATGTATGTTAGTAATGTAACCTGCCACATTACTATTCTGCTTTATCAGTTTCAACAGAATTTTCTTTATGTTCTAAGAACTTATACATGTATGACTGTATGTCATTTGGAGAAAGAAGTAATTTTTCTTCTGTTTTACTTTTATGTCTTTTTTCTTTTCTAGTTGTTCCAATCAGAATTTATAATATGAATTTGAATAGAAATAGCAGAAATAGGCATCCACTGCTTATACCTAGTGTTACAAGAAAAAATTTTAGTTTTCCCTCAATGACTGTGATGTTATCTGTGACATCCTCCCATGTTGCCTTTATTGTGTTCTAACAGGCTCCTTCCTTCCATACCTAACTTGTTAGGGTTTTATCATAAATGTTTTCCAAGTCTTGTCAAAGAATTTTTTTAGCATCCATTGAGGTGGTTGTATATTTATGTTTCATTATCTTAATCATGATATACTATATTATTTGACTTGCTATGGTGTAGTGGGAGTTCTTTATACCCGTTGACCTAAAAAGCTTCCCTGTCACTGTGTGAGGTGATCTTGAGTGACTTTGGAGAACCACCATGGTTTCGTGTGACCTGGCTTGCTTCTTCCAGGGATGGAAGAAGCCACTAGAGCTGCTCAGATCTTCAGGGCTGCTATAGGAGCCCAGGTGGGAACTGTAGTGATCAGCTACAGCTCCTGAGGTTCTTGGGATGGAGGACCTCGAGAGGATGCGAAACTAAAGAAGAGACAAAGCTGGGTTCAGGCGAGCCCTTACTCTCCTAATGGAAGAGAAGGAACTGCTCACACTGTATCACATTTATTTATATACCCAGAAGGATGATGCTGATTTCAACCCTACTACCTGGCAACTCATTGCTTGGATTGTCTCGGGGGTGGGTGTTTTTCTTGGATGAAGCAGCTTCTTTACATGACTTGTCCCTGGCTCTCTTTGTTCTTGGGGCAGCCATACCCTGACCATGCTGCAGCCCTGCATGTGTGGTCAGTTTCCAGATTCAGCGGCTCCCAACAGGCGACAGTCAAGAAAGCACTGTGTAGTACTAACTTCTGTGGGTGAGAGCTCATCGCAGCTTGAGGTTTTTCTCTGGGCCAATGCACTGATGTGGATTCCCGCTGAAGTTGGCAAGTCCAGTAAACACTGCAGGCTTGTTTTTATATTGATGGTTAGGGTATTTTTTTTCAAGTTTGAAGAACTCTTCTAAATATTTCTTGTAAGAGAGGTTTAGTGGTGACCTTTCAGATTTCCTCAATTTTGTTTTCTCTGGAAGAGCCATTAATTATCCTTATTTTTAAGGAGTAGTTTTGCTGAGTATTATATTCTTGGCTGGTAGCTTTTATATTACTACTTCAGTTTCTCAATTTGCCTTTTCCTGGTTTGCCAGATGTCTGTTGAAAAATGCATTTAAGGCCTTATGGGGATTCTATAATAAATGATGAGTTATTTTCTCTTGCTGTTTTCAAAATGTCTTTGTCTTTCATTTTGATGAGTATTATAATATACCTCAATGCAGAGAGCCTTCGTGTTTAAAAAAATTTGGGTTTTTGTGATTCTTGAATCTGGAAGTCTAAATTTTTCTCTAGATTTTGGAAATTTTCAGTCACTACATCTTTCAATGAGCTTTCTTTTTTCTTCTCTTCTAACTTGGCTCCTTTAAGATTGCCAGCGTGTACAGATTGGTTCACTTTGTCAGGTTCTTGAAGCGTTACATTGATGTTTGCAAATCTGAAGCAGTAGTTGCTACTTTTAGACTTTAGGAACTGGTTCTTGTTACTGAGTCTGCTGATGCTTGTTAGATGTGGTGTATGTTGTGGTGTCAGTCTAGCAGAATGTGGGGAAGTTCATTCTAGAAGTGTTCAGCGATGCCAAATCTCTGACACAGACACATAATTTAATGTAGATGCATAGCTAGCTATAGAATAAAAAGTGTTAGAAATATCATTTATATATGTGTGTAGATATAGATATAGATATAGATATAGATATAGATATAGATATAGATATTGATGGCTTGGCTATGAGAACACTTGGGAATATGGGAATAGCAAACCTAAATGGCACTTAGTTTGTCATTTGATTATTAAATACTGACAATACATATTTAATTATAGTATACATATTTAATATATTATATGTCTAATTATATTGTAATCTATTTCATGAAATTTAAATCTGTTAATATTTAAAGGTATATTCACTGAAATAGATAATTGAATGAAGAGAGATAGAAGTGTTTCCTTACAATAAAATACCAACTAATAAATAAAGAAAAGAGACAGTGTACTGATACAAATCAACATTTGGCAACCATTGTGCTAATAATCAGTTCAGTTGAGAAATCTTACTAGGTCCTAAAACTCCTCAGTAAATATGTGCTAGGAAATGGAACAGTTACATGGACTCAAAAGAATACACTATTAAATGCTTATTAATCCTTAAGCAGTCAAATAAATCTTTGCAGTGGACAAGAATGGAATCCACCACCATAATCAATTGCCTTTAATATTTTTAGTCTTGGAATAAATCACAAGTATGTACTACCTGGCGAAGGATAAGGAGAGGAACATAACATCACTGCTTTAATATTTCTGCCACAAATGCAATGACTAAAGGTAGCCATGGATAAAAAGTAGACAAGTCCAAATCGAGAGGCAGTTATCTAAATTCCTAGTCCATCATTCTCAACACCGTCAAGGTTAAGAAAATGAAAAAAAGATTACAGAACTGTTCAAGACTACAGCAGATTAATGGAACAGGATGATTAAATCCAATGTACAGTCCTATTTTGAAACTTTTTAGTGCAAAGCACACTGAGGCATTGAATGTGGACAGAAGATGAGGTGTAGTAATCTATCATGGTCTCTTTCTTGATTCTGATGGCTGTTTCTTGACTGTGGAGGAAAATGGGCTCCTAAAACATAGGGCATGCTGTACCTTGAAAGTAGTCTAGAGCAATGACTACCATGTATAAAGTATACTCTCTAATGGTTTGATAAATAAAATACAGTATTCTGTAATGTTTTCACAACATTTCCTTAAGTTGGAAATTATTTTAAAAATGCAAGAAAAATTTCAACATCAGTATGATCAAAATAACTAACATACCAAAAACTTAATTTCAAGAGATCAGGAAAGTCATTTAATGAAACTGAACATCAGCTTAAAGTAATGATGGGACAACCTAGTCGGACCCCTTCTGCCTCTCTTCAGACAGAAGCTTTCTTCCTCTCAATAAATATATTATGCTCTTAGCCTCCATTGTTCCTAAAATTCATTCTTCGGTTTTAGAGAACACAAGCTTGTACTGGACGTAGTAGGTCGGGAGTTTCATTCCCCTACATCACTAACGCCTATTATTTCTTCCTTGATCTATTTCTTTCGATGGGGCTTCAGCACAGTATTAAATAAAATCAGAGTAATGGACAAAAAAATAAAGTAATGATGATTCTCAATAATGACTTCAGATTCTTAGTCTGATAAATGCATGAGGATATTAGGGATACCAGAGAGGTTTTTTTTTTTGCTGATTTTTATATGTTGGTGAAATATGACCAGGTGATTCTGTGTGTTTTATTGAAAGGTCAAAGAGAATAATGTATTCAAACAATGCCAAAGAAGCACAAGGTTAAAAGATTACATTATCTGAGAGCAAGGCACAGAATGGACAATGACATCAAAGATGAAAACAAAGAGTTTCAGACATGAATTTAGATGCAAGATGAAGGTGTGATTCAGAACCATGAGGAAAAGGCTGAACTTTTCAATACATTACTGAAAAGCATCACTTTATAAATATGATGCATGTTTCACACTGTATCAAAAACCAATTTCAGATGATGTTTACATCTAAAGCTAATATTTTAAAAACCATATATGGAAGTAAAATAAAATAGTTTCATGGTTTCTGCTTTCCTGTTAAAGCATACAGAGTAGAGAAAATATGATAATAGTTTCAATGTACTGAATTTAAAACTTACGCGCATCCCATTACAGCATTAATAGGATCAAGAAAACCACAGAATTTGGGTATGAGCATGTGTATGTGTGTTAATACAAAGCAACTCAATAGACAATTGGGAAAAAGATAAAAAAAGATAGGGATATTCAGTAGCCTTGTTAACACTTTAAAACATTTATATATATGATAGGTTCTGCTAGCCTGGGTCTTAGCTATCTAACATGACATCCGGCCCTTGCCAGAGAAACAATTTACCTCTCCAAGAGTAACTTCTTTATTAAGCGTGATGGTATGAACAGCTGTTTTGAACAAAACAAAACATTATGACAGCTATTGCTGATTTAATATCGTCCTTCTTAGAAGTCCTACCATGCTTCTAATCTTCTATTACCATTGGTTTTATCTATCACATTGTATCTTATTGGGATTTGAATATGTGTGATAGTATAAACAAAATTTTTTATCAAAAATGAGATATTATATCCATTGATCATTCTCTGCTATTTGGTTCAGATTGCCCTGTAATTCTTTTACTCTTTGAATGGTTTTACACTTCTTTGTTATGTTTGATATTATTGTATTTGAAGCTATGCTCAACTATAGCAGAGAAAGAGATATTGTGATAGCTACTGTTAATGTCATGTTGTCTTAATGTAAAGCACTGTGTTGCCTATGTTGTCCTGTTCTGATCTGCTCTGTTCTGCCCTCTTTTGCTTTATTCTCTTTAAAATAAAAATTAAAAAAGAGTAACTTCTTTGTTCTGCTTCTCATTCCAGAGATAAACCTCCCACTCCCTTTTTGGGCAGGCACTGAGCCGTCTCCAATCCCAAAACTCCACAACTACCTAAGCCTCCACCCGCAGCTCCAGTAAAACTTTCTGTCTCCTGTTTTACATAGACAGATGCCCCTTCAAATCAGCAGTTGATGTCATTTTGCCCACATCCCAAACTCCTCCCCCAGCCAGAACTGATCAAAGTACTTCCACATTTTTGTTCTAGCTGACAGCCACTACACCCCTATAAAGCTCTCTCATGTCATCCTTAAAGGCATCTTCCTACTTTGTCTCCTTTTTACCTCTCTTGCACTGCTATAGATTGAGTGCCAAAAATAATCAATAATCAATTGTAGAAAAAAATGAGGGAGAATTAGAAAAGTAAAGGTAGGCAGTGTATTAATTTAAATACTTCCATTAGAAATTTATTGTATATATTGAATAGGGCTTTACAAACATCCTAGATATAATTAACCTACATTATAAGAGTCAAGTATGATGTCAACTTGAATAAGAAATTCCTAGATGACTGGTTTAGCATAATTCTGGTCATGATTGATGATTGACTTACTGAAGAAGAAAGACCTGGTTTGTGGTTGACACCAACCAATAGGCTTGTAGCCTGGATGGAATAAAAAGGGAAAGAAAAGGTTTTGATTTTGCTCCTTAAGTAAAGTTCTAGTCTTTGTCATTGTCTATTTTTTATGTGTTCAACATTTTTTAAATTTTAAAAACAAACAAACCAACAAACAAAAAAGGATAAAAATAATACAGAATTTCAAAACAAAAAAAATAGGAAATTAACACTAGTTTTTCTATTGCATATTGTTATCTTCATAGTAGTTGTACAGATTACAATATTTAGGCATGAAAAATTGATCAAGCAATCAAACAATGAAAATACAGACTTCTTTTTGATAAACTAACAGAGATTAGTAGTAAAATTATCTATCTTGAATATACATACACACATATATACATATGTATGCATGTATATATACATATATATTATACATATATATAATATATATACTATTTTTAATATATATATAAATATAATTTCCCCTTCTTTTTTTTCTCCTGTCCTCTTTCCCAGTTGTTTTTTCCTTTTGAGCACTTTCTTTCTCTTTCATTTTCACAATATCTATTATGCATTTTAGATCTTATCTACTCTTTCAGTTTTTTTTTAAACTAGGGAGATAATACAGTATTTACACATGCAAGTCTGATTTATTTCAAGTCTGATTTATTTCAAGTCAGATTTAAAAGTATGGTCTTGAAGTACATCCATTTACCTATAAATAACTTCAAGTTTATTCTTCTTTATAGCTGAGTAATGCTCCATTACATAAAACTATCACATCTTTTTATCCATTCCACCATTGATGGACTTTTGGGTTGTTTCCAAGATTGAGCTGTTACAAATTCTGCTGCTATAAACATGGGTGCAAATATTTTGCTGTGGCATGATGTTTTCAATTCTTCTGGAAAAATGTTCAAATGGGGCATAGCTGGATTGAATGAGACCTCCAATCCTAATTTTTTTAGGAGTCTCCACACTGATTTCCATAGTGGTTGTACCAGTCTACACTCCCACCAACAGTGGAGAAGAGTTCCTGTTTCCACACAGCCCTACCAACATTTGTCAATGTCTGATTTCTTGGTAACAAACATTCTTTCAAAACTGGGATGGAATCTTGATATTTTGATTGGCATTTATCAAAAGAAAAACTGATGTATTTATTTGCCACTTGTATTTCTTCATCTAAGAAGTGCATGTTTATTTCAGATGCCTATTTTTTGATTGAGATGTTTAATTTGAAGGGCCTGATGTTTTTCAGCTCTTTATATGTTCTAAGTATAAGACCTTTGTCTGAGGGACAGTTAATTAAGTTTTTCCCACTCTGTAGGCTTACTTTTCACTCTGTGGGTGATATCCTTTGATGTGCAAAATCTTTTTAATAAGATGAAATCTCAGTTTTTGAGTCTTTGAAGTACTTCCTGTAAAGTTTGCATTTTTTTAACGAACTGTTTGCCTACCCCTATGTCTTCAAGATTTCCTCCTACCTTGTCTTCCAGTAGATTTAGTGTTTAGTTTTAATATTTAGTTATTTGATCCATTATGACTTTAGTGCATGTTGATTGACATGGATGGAGTTTTGGTTTTCATGGTGTGGAAAGCTGATTTTTTCCAACACCATTTATCAAAGAGGCTATCCTTCCAGTGAACATGTTTGGCCCCCTTGTGAAAGATACACTGGTTGAGTGTCTTGTATTTGTGTCTACATCTTCTAATCTGTTCCACTGTTCCTGAGAGCTGTTCTTTTAGCATTACCAATGCTGATTTTCTCATAGTAGCCTTGTGGTAAAATTTCAAGACAAACACTATGATTCCTAATGCCTTGCCTTTGTTGCCCTGGATTGTCCTGCTATTCTAGTTCTCCTCTGTTTCCAAATGAGTTTTAGGAATGTTTTCTCTAGATCTGTGAGGTATGCTAACAATATTTTGATGGGGATTGCATTAAACCTGTGTAACAGTTTTGGGAGTATGGTAGTTTTCACAATGTTGGTTCCTCCTATCCAAGATCCAAGATCAAGGGATATCTTTCCATTTTCTGATATCCTTTTCAATCTCCTTTATCAGAGTAGTATGGTTATCAATTTGTTAGATTGATTCCTAAGTATTTCATTTTTTCAATGCCATCGTGAAAGGGGTTATTTTCATAATTTCTATCTCAGTAAGTTTTTTGTTTGTGTACAAGAATGCTATTGATTTTTAGTGTTGACGTGGTATCCAGCTATGGTACTGAATGTGATTATTAACTCTAGCAGTCTTTTGGTGGAGTTTTTGGTGTCTTCTATGTAGAGTATCATGCCATTTTCAAGTAATGATAATTTAACTTCTTCCTTTCCTATCTATATTCCTCTTTTTTCTCTCTCATTGCTCTGGCCATGTTTCCAGAGCTATATTGAATCGGAGTGGTGATAGTGGATGACCCTCTTTTGTTCTTGATTTTAGAGTGAAAACTTTCAGTTTTAGACAATTTAGTATGATGTTGACTGTTGGTTTGTCATAGATAGCTTTTATCAGATTGAGGGAGAGATGATCTTTTCTGATTTTCTGTATGGTTTTTATCATGAATGATTGTTGGACTTTATCAAAACCTTTTTTTGCTCCTATTGAGATGATCAAGTGATTTTGCTTTAACTCTGCTGATGTGACATGTTACATTTATTAATTTGCATATTTTAGGCCATTCCTGTATTCCTAGGATGAATTCTACCTGGTCACAATGTAGAATCTTCTTGATGATTTGTTGTATTCTGTTTGATAGTATTTTATTGAGAATTTTTTCATCTATGCTCATTAGGTAGTTTGACATGTAATTTTTCTTTTTGTTTGGGTCTTTCTCTAGTTTTAGTATCAGATTAATACTTGCCTCCAGAAGTGAATTAGGACAAATTGTCTCCCATTTGATTTTATTAAAGAGTTTAGGTGTATTGGCTTTAAATTTTTTCTAAATTTCTTATAGAACTCAGTTATGAATCAATTAGGTCCTGGAGTTTTTTGTTGCTAAGCTTTTAGTTATGTTTTCCTTTTCAGTAACTGATATTAGGTTATTCAACATTTTTAAGTCTTCTTGGTTCAGCTCTGATAATTCATAAGTTTCTAGGAATCTGTCCATTTCTTCTATGTTTTACAGTCTACGTGAGTGAAGATTTTTGAAATAACTATTGATGATCCTCTAAATTTACACAGGATTTATGATAATTCCATCCTTTTCATTTCTCATTGCATGAATTTGAGTTTTTTCTTCCTTTTAATCATATTTATTAGCTAGGGGTTTACCAATTTCATTTATTCATTCAAAGAACCAACTTTTTGTTTCATTAACTCTTTGTGTTGTTTGTGTCAATTGTGTTAATCTTTGCTCTGACCTTTATAATGTCCTCCCTTCTATAAGCTTTGTCTTAACTTTTTTTTCTAGAAGCTTGAGGTGCAACATTAGTTTATTTACTTGTACTTATTGTGTGTTCCTCATGTAAGAATTCATTGCTATATATTTTACTCTTAGGACCATTTTGATTGCATTCCACAGGTTCCAGTATGTTGTATCTGCATTTTCATTGAATTATAGATACTGTTTAATCTCTCCTTTAATTTCATCTGTGACCCATTGCTTGTTCTGGAGGTTGTTATTTAACTTGCATGTGTTTATTTATGTTTTACAGTTTCTTTTTCAATTAATTTCCAATTTCAGTGCACTATGGTCAGGTAATATGCATGGGATAGTTTCAATTCCCTTGCATTTACTTAAGCATGTTTTATGAGCTAATATAATCTATTATAGAGAATGTCCCGTGTGCAGGTGAGAAGAATGTGCATTCTAATGTTATTGAGTGGAACACTAAAGTAAACATCTAGTAAATCCCTTTGTTCATGGGTTTGATTCAATTCTGCCATTTTTCCTTTTTGTCTAGTTAATCTATCTCTTTGTGACAATGCCGTATTAATATCCCTCATTACAACTGTGTTTTTGTGTATTTGATTTTCATGTTTATTAGTATCTCTCTTACATAGTGGGTGCTCCCTTATTTGGTGCACATATATTTATGATTTTTATCACTTCATCTTGAATTTTTCTCCTAACAAGTAGATAGTGACTTTCTTTCTCTCTTTCAGTGATTTTTAGTGGAAGTTCCCATTGTCTGCAAACAGAATAACTACTGATTTTTTCGGAGTTCCTGTCTCATGGAGTATTATTTTCTATCCTTTGACTGCCAATCTATGAATTTCTTTTTGAGTTATATGTGTTTCTTGTATACACCATATTGTTGGATCTTTTTTCTTTATTCTGCCAATTTCTTTAATTGGTGAATTGAGGCCATTTACATTGAAGGCTGTAACTGATATGTATTGTCTTGTCTTTGTCCTGTTGTTTTCCTGGTTTTGGTTCCCTGCTTTTCTCCTTTGTTTAATTGCTTGACCTGTCTGGTGGTTTCTTCCTTTTGGTGTTCTGGATATTGTAGTCTTTTAAAAAAAAATTTCTATCTAGAATATCTTTCAGCACTCTTTCTACTGTTGGTTTGGTGGACTTGAATTCCTTCAGTTCTTTGTCATGGATGTATCATATTTCCTTGTTAATTTTGAAAGATAATTTTGCAGAGTGCATCAATCTGAGTTGCAAGTTGTTTAATTTCAGGGGTTGAAATACTTCACTCCTAAGTCATCTTTACTTGAAGCTTTGTGTTGAGAAGTTTGCCATGATTCTAATGGACTTTCCTTGATAGGTGATCTGTATCTTTTCTCTGACAGCTTTCAGTATTATGTATTTATGCTTCAATTCTGGGATCCTGATTATTTTATGTCTGGATGTAGATTTATTTGGTTATGGCTGTTTGGAGTCCTACATCCCTCACTTGTCTGTATGTCAGTTCTTTTCCTATGCTTAGAAAATTTTCTGCTCTTACTTCTGCAAATAGATTTTTTAAAATATCATTTGCATTGACTCTTGTGTTTTCATCGACACCTACTATCTTATATTGTTTTTCTTTGCATTCTCTTGGAGCATTTGATTTGTTATTTCATGGTCCCTTGTTATTTTTAAGAGTTTTTTCCTCTTGTGATCACCAGCTGTGATCCTGTGATTAAGAGCTAAAAGTTTACGTGTGTCTTTGGGATTCTAGTGAAGAATCTTCAGCCTTCCAGATTGGACCCTGTGAATTTCTGCTATGGCCTCATGGGTCTCTGCAGTGTACTCAAAATATTTATCTTTTAATGACCCTTAGGATGCCACATAGGTAGTCCTTTTGCATTCTTCCATACCTGACTAGGCAATCAATATAACCCTATATATATGTGAATATATTTATATATCTTATATATATTTGTATATCTTATATATATGTTTATATATATTATATAGTTATATATCATGTATTATATATCATGTATAAATATATATATATATAAACATATATATGAAATATTAAATTTGTCTCTCAAATGAATCCTGATACATAATCGAGGTGAAATGACACAAAAATTAACATGGCATAATCTGTTTTCTAAAATTGCATTAAATTACATTCTCTAAAAATGACTTATAACTATTTCTGCTTTGTTTTTATATTTAAAATTGTATCAAATAACAAATAAAATAGATATTTTGTATTTTCACAAGATGCTGAAAAATAGTTCAGTTTAAGTGATTAGTATTCTCATTATTTGCTCTCTCAAGTCCCTAAAAAAGGCAGAAAAGACTGATAGTGACGGTCACTACATCCTGCCTCCATACAGAGGGGCTCAAATTCATATAAGAAATCCTTTATGTACATTTTTATATAAGAAGACAAAGATTGTCACTGAATCACAAAATGTTTAAATCTGAAATCAATATAGTAGAAATTGTTAAATAGAAATATTTGAATAGTCTTAATTCAGTACCTGTGACTTAGTGAACCATCATGGAAATTTTTTTGTCTATCTTATTTAGTCCTTCTCTTAATATTTGATAGTGATAAATGATCATTCGGAAGTTTGCTAAGAATCAGATCATGTAAGTTACTGTTTATTTTTGAGTAACTTCTATTTCCAATCTTACTGTATGAGGACATTGCAATTTTGCAAAATCATTATGGCAATAAAAGGCATCATGAGAAAAATGTGGAAAAGAACACTGTCCAAGAAATGCTGCATCTGAGGTGTGTGATTTATCATAATTTGGAATAAATTGCTTTCTCATATTTTCATATTACTCTTAAATGTTTTCAAATCATTAACATACATTTTCGACTTTTAATTTGGTGTCTAGAAAACATCTTGTGAGGAGAAATTAATCATTATTCTTTAGAAATATTTTGGACTTTCTTAATTCATAGAGTGAAACAAAGTCTTTATGACTAAAATTACTTTGTTACAATACCAGTATCCCTGTATGCAAATAATGCAGCTTTAAGATGAAACATTTTCTCAAAAATAGGTAAACAACTAACTCAGTTAAAATAGGGAATAATCTGAACAGACACCAAAGAACATTACAGATAATAAATAATCAGATGAAAAATTGCTAAACATATTCTATTAAGAAGAGTAGGTTATAACATCTAGATACTAATAGACATTTCTTATCTTGGCCAAAGCATAAATCACTGAAAACACTAAATATTGACAAAGATATGGAGCAATGGAAACATTTGTTTTTCCCAGATAATAATGCAAAATGGTAGAGCTACTTTGGAAGACAGTGTGCCTTTTTTATACCAAATTAAACATACTTTTGGCTTGCAATCTGACAAACTCACTGCTTAGTATTTACCAAGAGGTTCTGAAAATGGATGTTCATATGAATACTTATGCTTAGAGGTATATAGAAGCTATTTGAAATTGACTAAAAGTTAGAACCAATCACAATGTCCTACATTACATCAATGGATAAAATGTAGTATTTCTGGCAAATTAAGTACTCTTTGGCAGCAAAAAGATATAACTATAAAGGCAAGAAAGATATGGAAGATATCTAAATGCATGGTGCTACAATGAAGTCAATCTGAAATGACTACATGGTATCTGATGCTAGTTATGTAGATATGAAAATGATACAAATATTTAGTCAATAATATTGCTGAAGGTTAATCACAGGTTATGGAACAGCGGGGCAAATGAACAGCTAGAACAAGGGATGATTTTACTGTAAAGGAAATACTCTGTATGATAATATATTTCTGGGTTATGCTATCAATCGATTACATTATCATAGAATGCACAACACAATGTACAGTATAGGCTTCAGTTAATCATAATGTATCACTATTGGCTCATAAATTGTAATAAATGTTACACAATAAGGTGCGGAGAGAAGAAACTGGACTGAAGATTATATGGGAATTCTGTTTACTTTCTGCTGCTTTTCTGGAGATCTGTGCATTTCAGTTTATAAGAATTCTGCCAAATTGATTAACTGTTCTCAGGCGAAAGCACGCCTTGCCTATCGGACCTATTTTCCATACAATGCTTTCTGTGGGTTAACTTCACATATGTTTTGGACCTTAAAACAAACCTCATTCATGTATAACATGAAAGTGCACAAAAAAGTTAACAGTAGAACAGGACAAGTTTTCATAGAAAATATGTCATCAGTCAGAATTTAATTGAAAAATTGCCTAACACTTGTATCTCAGATTACTACTCCCTATTTTTTTTTTTATCGGTACTGAGGACTGAACTCATTACTGCATGCTTGCAAGGCAGGCACTTATGCCACTGAGCTAAATCCCCAGCCCACAGATTACTACTCTTATGGCTTAAATAATAAGATCTTCCAAACACTCATGTATTAAGAGTATGATCCCAATATGGCGGTGTTCAGAGATGGAGCATAAAGAGGTAAATGAAACTGTGAGACAAAATAAATCCTATTTTTTAAAGCTGTATGTATCAGTGTTTTGTCCCCATGATAGAAAATGAATATACCTAGCATTAATTTGTTTCCAGTTATAATAGCTCTTCAATAAAACCTCTTCTGATTTCTAAGATCATGGATTTTATTTTTGTTTATTTTTGGATCTAGCACAAATGGATTCACACAAATAATTTTTGTTTGCTGTGTGGTTTTTTTTTTTAAGATTCTTATAGTTTAACTTTTGTGTTTATTCTATGCAAAGTATACCAGAATTTAATTGTCTATTTTATTTTTGCACATGGTTTTTATTTTTGCTTTTAGTCACAAAAAATCTTTGACATATTTCTTGTCCAAGACAGTCACTATAATAACATTGCATTTAAAATTTGGTGTAATAGAAGTTGAGAGTGAAAGGGTGGTTTTCAAAGACTGTGGGTAATAGATAAGAGCAATAATCTTCTGTTTGTTATTTTACATTAGATGGCAACAGACAGAAATAATGTGCTATATGTCAAAAACAGCTAGGAAAAATGATTTAAATTTTTTTTGTAACAAAATACATTTGGTGAGTTAGATATATTTAATCTGTTGTAAACATTCTTCAATGTATTTGTGTATAAAAATGTCACATTACCCCATTGATATGAAAAACTTTTGTATTTCAACTTTCAGATAAAAATAAATTTAATTACAAAATGGTTCCTCAAATATTAGTAACAGAAATAACATTTATTTTTTGTTCAGGTGTTTTTGGGTTGACTGAGATTTTGCCAAAATAGTCTGGATTTCACTAAAGTTGTACACCAATTCCAAGTCTTCTGAAAGTCACACTTCATACCAACAGCTGAATGGGGCAACTTGTTCAAGTAGAAAGTAAAGAAATATTGCAGAGAAATCACAGATATGCAGGCAAATATCTCCATCTTATGTACATCTGCCATCACTGTGTTAATGAGTTGAATCTAGAATGTCCCACAAATCTCATTAACTTAGAGATGGATCTTTTGGGAGGTGAATGGATTGTGCAGGCTCTATGCTCATCAGTGAATTAATCCACTGATGCATTCATGCCTCTGCGTGCTGCTAGGCAGTGGGGTCTGCCAGAAGAGTTTGTCCCTCACTGTGTTCCTGAGGAGGAATGTGTCCCTCCCTGGCTCTTCCTTCCTCCTCTGAAATCTCTTCCACCATGCTAACTGCCTTAGAGCCAGCAGACTATGCCCTGAAAATCCTACAAACTCTGAGTCAAATAAACCTTTTCTCCTTTAACTTTAGGTGTTGGATATTTTGTTACAGCAATGAGAAAAGTAACTAAGAGAATATTTTACTGATAAGCTTAAGGCCTTAGATATAGTTTTATTTTTAATGTTTTTATGGCTGTCTTGAATATATATATATATATATATATATATATATATATATAATTTTCTATATATTAAAACCTCTAAATATTGTTGTATGAATACAATTAAATTCATTTCTACATTTAAGTAATTGTATTCAATTTTTAAATATCCATGTTTTGCTGTAATTACTTTTTTCTTTAAATAAATGTCATTTTTATCATGTATAATTTAAAAAATAAGTTTATTTTTTAATTTATTTTTCTATAAAGATAAGGTTTACATTTTATTAATAGGATTATCTTATTCATTGCATTAAATGGGTGATTGTCATTTGAGTGAAATTCTAAGTTCATGCTTATGAAGAATCTATATTTAACATTATCATTTCACATTCTCCCAGTTGTTTGTTTCTCTGCAGAAGTTTTTATATCAGCTTTATTACTTCAGTTTACAGTTTTTTATATATGTTATTTACTAACATATATAAAAACAGATTTGTATGTCCTCTTGGAAAGAATTGATATTTTCATTCATTCAGTTTAGGTTTTTGCATATGACAGAAGTTTCCTTTGACCTGAGCTTTTCACCCCGCTTCCCCTTTTCTCTTTCTCTCTCAGAACATCACAAGTCAATACTGTAACTGATCACACATTGACACACACACAGTTAAGTGAAACTAACAATCTAGTAAAACAGCAAGAAAATAAAATTTATGATTAAATGTAGTTTATTAAACAATACATCTTAATTATACAAAAATTGAGAGTGAAATTTGATCACATTTTACATAGTATTATAAAAGTAATGCAAAGTTTTCTATAAACTATCACATAATTCAGTTGATACTGATGAATCAAAATGATATGCTGAAATTTGCTTCTTTAGGTAGTTTAATATTTTGTTGAGGTTTTGAAGCCATTTGAAAGTTTATCATGATGAAAAAAATGGAGATAAAGTAAAACAAGAGGTTATAGCCAATGGCTAAGAACTGTGGAAACTCCTCAGTAGAAGCCATAGGACCAGTATCTTCTACAGCACAGGGGGCGGCAACAGCCGTAACCATAGCCACCATAGCCACCATAGCCACAGCCACAGCCATAGCCACAGCCCAGGCCACCATAGTAGCTGCCGTAGTAGCACATGGTATCAGCAGTGGACTGTTCTGTTGTTGACTGGGAAGTAGGCGTCTTGAGTTGTGATGTCCCTTTCTGGGGAGCCCTTTTATACCTCCTTGCTGGTGGGTTGGAGAAAACCACAGGCATGGCAGCATCACATTATCGCTCTAATGTGGTCAAACCCATGACTGTCTTTATTTCTTGAAAATAAAGCTTTCATAACTGAGATAATTTTGTTCCTATGTCAGAAATGCATCATCCAATTATAGGTCTCTAAAATGAAACTCTTATTCTATTTATGCGACTCTAGTTCATCCTTTATTTAGTAAATTGTGTACATGTGCCTTGGCCAATTATATGTTATGGTGAAGATCATGAAAACATGTGTCCCATTTTTATTTTTGCTTTGTTTTGTTTCCATTCCTCCACAGAGATATATTTATTACTCCCTTCTGTCTCCTTCCTTCTTTCATTTCTTCCAACCTCTTTTTAGTAATTTTCT